>JAPMOQ010066939.1:283412-305777 GCA_026543055.1 Argiope trifasciata | reverse complement strand
TATATTAATCAAAGGTTTTCAAATAATCAAAAACCATACAAGCATACTTGAAACATCCCATTTGTGTGTGTGTGTAAGGAAATGCTCTGAATGAAAATGCATCTTAATTCTCCAACGACCAGCGGGACATATACATTCCATTTGTAGTTAAAACTCGTAATCAAAGGGTTAACTTAAACTTTTTTATTTTAACTTCTGAAAACAGTTGAAAATCATCATAAAACATGAAATGGCAAACTGAATCACCTCTAAGGTGACTAATTCAAAAAAGGAATGTCTGAAAATGCAACTTTCAAACATTTTGAAAACTTGAAAATGCAACTCTTCAGGTCCTTTTTTAATTGACATCATCCCTCTTTCCTCAAATGCCGAAAATAAAAAAAATCGGAGAAGCCTGCATATACGCATTGGAAAGTTTATTTCAAAATTCATCGGCTTCAATTGCGGCATCGTTTCTCCCCATTGTTTCCCACAGCGAGTACTTTCTAAATGAGGTGGATGCTAAAAAGCTATTATTATGATAGGGAAACATTTTCTCTTACAGATCACGAGTCCTCTTTTCCCTCAGTCTGTCGACGACAATTGCAATGCAAAGCCAATTAGGTGGAGATTTATTTTTAACAAGGGGTCATCCACAAAATAAAATTGTGTATCGATATTGAATGAAGGTTGTTTGACTAGCATTTAGTGAAAGTGGGGGGACGGGAGCAACTATTTAAATTTTTTGTTTCAACTGCCATCACATCTCGTTTCATAGATATAGAGCTTTGAGATCATCAAATAAAATATGCTTGGAAGCAAACAGATATAGAGACTGTCAAAATAGTTATATCTTGCTGAAATGCTTATATGTTACGAATGTGATTTGAATGCTTATTCCAAACCGCCAGAAAAAGTTATATGTTTTTGAAATAATTGTTGATGAGTGCAAATTTTACGAAATGCATGTTTCTTGAATTCCTTTTTCTTTAATATTATGGAGACAGTCATCGAAGAAGTCTTTTGCCACATTGTATAATTGAATAATTTAATGAAAAAGAATTTTTAAGCCAGTCTTAGGCTCATCAATATTATCTTCATTGTTTAAAATTTTAAGTCAAAAAGTTTTGGTGACTTGCACTATTGAATGCCTAATTTATTTATTTTTGTTATTACTTTAACAATGGAAAAGCACAATGTGATTATCGCAGTCACCTTTTCACTTTTTTCTTCTTTTTTTACCAGATAAAGCTGTTATAATTGAAAGCATAAGAAAATATGAGACGACATTATCTTCCAGTCATATATACAATTCATATATTCTTTTTCTCTAAAAACTGGATTTAATATGTAATGTGTAAAAAAAAAGTTAGCAATTCTTTTTTCTGGAAAATATTATTATCTGTCACTAATATTCGGTTTCAATTGTTGTATTTGAAGTTGGTCATTTTTCACTTAACAAATATCAAAATGCCAGCAGATTTATGTAAAATATTTTCTAGAAAGTCTATATCAGTCGCTTTACAGAATGATATTATTTTTAAACCCTTTTAAAATATTTATGACTAGATGCATCTTCAAAAATAATTTAAATAATTATTTTATATATATACGTATCAACAGTTATCAATATCTACAATATCTCAAGTATCTAAGATTAATATAAACATTTGAATTTAATTATATTAAAAAGTTCTTTTGATGCTATCTACGATATCAATTGCAACCGACTTATATATTAAAAACGTTCCTGGTAGAATTAAGTAACTCTTTCTTTAACAACTTGCGCTGAGATACTCTATCCAATTTTAAGCAGCTGTACTTCAAAATCTCAATCATGTTCTGTATATTCTAATGTTGGCAATGAAGAAAAATCTCCAATAAAATAACAATAATAATAAAACATCGCTCCCAAGTTTAATTGTAAGTATTGTTAAATATTCGCAAAAACAATTTCGAATGAAAGTCGAAGAAAACTTTTGAACTATATTAATCATATCATTTTTTATGCCTCTCAGGTTAATAATTTATTTTTTAGTTATTATCATCTTAAAATTAAATATTGATTATTTATAAATGTCCTTATCAGACAACATTTACAGTATTACGCAGACATGTTATTTTGACCATCCAGAAAAAATTTATTCTGTAAAGCTTGATAAAAAATATCACTTAAATTTTGCGCTATAACTTTCAAGTGCATTAAAACATTTAAAGAAAATTTTGTACTTGACTCTGCAATAATCCTTACTTAATAATTCTCCTCTGGTACGGTCAATAAAGAGTAATCCTCAAGGAGTAAACAGATCAAGCAATGATTAATTACAGACTGTTGTAAAGCTGTTTAGTAGCATTTATTTAGATGATAAAGGTAAATAAGAGTTTTAAACGAAATTGTATTCTATCGCTTATAGTCCTTTCAGTTTACTCTTCAAGGATTATAAGCGATAGGATACAATTTTATAGCTTAACTACGCGTTTATTAGATATTTTACTTTAAACTCTGAAAAGTATAAATGTGAACCTTTCTTCCTTTTTCTCAAAATGACTTTTCGATATTGAAATGAAAAGGTACAGTACCTGGGTTTCTGTGACGTTCAAAAGTTTTGCCATATCTGCCCTTTCACTGGAGGAGAGATATTTCTTGATTTCAAATTGTTTTTCCAATTCGAATATCTGCCGACCTGTGAAAGTTGTCCGAGCTTTTTTTCTTTTGGCTTTGTCCCCGCTCTCATTGTCACTTGTTGAGCTGGCTGCTAACTTTGTATCCCCCAGAAGAATACTCGAACAGTTACTGTTGCCGTTTAGACTTCCAGGAGGACTGATGTTGCTTAAGGACCCTGGCTCGGTGTCCGCCGTAGGAGAAATCTTGTTATTGTTTCCATCTGGTTGTGAGTTTGCTTTGGATTCTTTCTTTCTTTTGCTGGGCTTATGTGGAACTGCAGTGTGAGATTTGCCTGAAACAATGGGAAAAACGTAAATTAAGCAGTGTAAAGATTCGACTCTGAAATCGAGTTTTCATTCATTTCTAATAAACAAGAGATCTGGAATTTTATGCCATTACTGATTTCCAATGAAATAAGAATATTTAAATAATTTTTAGAGCTTTAAATTATCAGTTAATATATAACTTTATTTTAAAAAAATTGAATCACATGGGTGGCGTTTTCTAGAAATTACTTCGTGAAATATTAATTTTTGTTTTCTACAGCATTTGTGATCTTGAATTTCGGAAAATATCAAAAAGAAGAGAATATTTTAAAAAATGCTTTAAACATCGTTTTATGAGTGAAAAAAAAGCAGGAAAAATACTTCGTTATCGAAAGATGTATATAAATATTTTATTTATCAATCAGAATAGGAGATTGAAAAAAAAATCTGAATCTAAACCTAATATAAAAGAGCTGCACGTCTGTTTAAAACGCATTGTAATGGGTAATTCTATAAAAATCGATATACATTAAATTTTAAATTAACATTTTGTCTCTCTAATCATGACTGAATTCCTTTTCCGATTATAGTTATGACCACAAACCTTAGTATTTGATATTTTCGAGAATTAATCTCCTCTCCTAATATTTTATTATTACTTCCAAGCGACTTTTTCAAATAATAATGCTGATATTAATATGAAATTTTTACCAGTTATTCCCATTTATATAACTATTTCAACTGAGAATAATGACTTTTTTTTGTTTAAACGCAAAAAAATTGGTGTCAAAACTTCTCTTCACATTCTCCCCTTTCCGGAAATAAGGAGGTTCTGATCCTCTTCCTCGTCCAGAAGCAGAGTCTTACTTTGAATAGCCAAATCAACAACTTAAACTAATAAAATTGCTGCTGGGCATTTTTTTCAGATTTTACCATTTTGCATGACAATTTGTCTGGACTATTAAGTTAAGCCGGTGGATTGCGTATAGTGGTTCACTTTCGGTCTTTCAAAGCCAGTGTGGCCGCATTGGATTTCCTGGTAAGGCTGAGATGTTTTAAGATTTTTTTTAAGGCAAAAATGACTATCGAAAGAAATTAAGAGTTAAAGTTATAGTTATCAAAGCTATTGAATGTTCATTAAAATGGGAAAATCCTTCTTTCTTCAAATTAAAATGTGGAGATCAAAATGAAAATCGAAATATCATGAGACGCAAGAAAGAATAGACTATAAAGAAACGATGAATATTATAGAAATCAACAAATCCCAGACATTCTGTGTTTTGAAATTAAGAAAAACTTTATAAATGTGGTTAAATTACAACTTACCACAGAATTTTGATATGAAATTCATTTTATTTAATGTACTGATGAAAGCGTTTTCTTTAAAGTTCTTATATTTATTTTTCTGTAGTTCATTTATCCTTTGAAGATTTCTTATCCTTTAATATATTAAATTATCTAAAAATGTCCGAAATGGTTTCAATTGAATTTTATTTCAGGTACAATGCTAATCAAAAACTTAAAATAATAAAATTGCTGCTGGGCATTTTTTTCAGATTTTGCCATTTTGCATGACAATTTGACTGGACTATTAAGTTAAGCCGGTGGATTGCGTATGGTGGTTCGCTTTCGGTCTTTCAAAGCCAGTTGGATTCCCGGGTAAGGCTTAGATGTTTTAAGAATTTTTTAAGGTAATAGTTTAGTAATAGTTTGTTTTTTATCACGTAAAATTGAATGGTGTAAAAATACATCAAATTGGTGAATAAAACATTAATATAGCCTTTTGTTTTAAACAAAACATAAAACAAAATTGATCTCTAAAACTTCCTCCTGTGAAATCGGTGTAGTAGCTCATGTTTTAAAAAAACAAACAAAGATAACTGAAAAATTGGACAGTCGCACAGCTCACCAGTTTTGATTACTAGCCAGACAAAAATTTTAGCTTCGAAAATAAAATAACGGAATCTTTAAATGTCCTTAATTCAAAAGAAATGGACTCAGACTTCGTCTCATGACATTTCCTAACAGTTGGTTACAGATTACTTGATTTTTAAAAATTCTTTATTTAATCGTTATACATAATTTCAATAAACTTAAAAATCTATACTAAATACACTTTATAAAAAGACAGAAACGTTTACCAAGTGTAGGAAACAGCGATTGATTGAAATATGTGTTATTTTTTAATATCTAATATTTCGAATACTTCCTTAACAATATATTATAAGGAGGATAAATTCGCAAGGAAATTAAGTTCAATAAATATAATATAGAGATTATATGTCAAGTTGCCCCAAAGCAACGTGTTTATTCAGTTTTTAGAAATAATCTTTATATAAATATCCAATAACTTCTTGTTTATAGATTCAAAAACTTTTTGTAAACTATAAAAATGCGTATAATATGATTCTATTTTCTCAAATGAAGTCCACGCTATATCTGACTGGTAGTTGATTTTCTTAAGCATCACATTTTAAAATGAATAATCTTTGCCTCTACAGATTTCAAGAGATACGTTTGGGGAAAATAATTCTGAATCCACTTTAGAACGAATGTTTACGTAAAATGCATTTACTTTCAAAGTTCTGAAGTCATTACGAAATTCCCAATGAGCAATTTTTTTGCAGTGTTTGATAATAAACCAGGCAAGATGTAATGATTTTTCCCGAGTATGTTTGATATAATAATGTATCTAGAAATAGTACGAATTTGTCTTAGTTTGGAATATCATTACCAACATATAAATTTTACAAAAAAAAAAAAAAAATGGAGAAAAAGGAATCTATGAATGAAAGTAGATTTTAATATTTAATATACTAGCTCATTTTCAAGTATCAAAATATCGAAACGAAAAAATTATTGAGATTGCCTTGAAATTATATATATATATAGTAACGGATTAAAGAATTAGTCTCCAACAATGATAACAACACACATACATGCACAGAAAGAAAAAAAAACCCGACAGAGCTAACTTTATCAACAGTAGCATCCTAACTAATGGGCAACATGAAAATGAAAGGATCAGATCAGATCTTTAAGAAAAGTTGTTCTGTTTCATTTCAGATAGAAAGCAGGCGGAAAAAATAAAATCCCAACATTTGTGATTGTGGCTTCCACAATGCAATTGCATTTCTCCAGCCAACAATTGCTTTTGAACCTCCATCAAAAATCCAATACTTGCTTTACCAAACGCCTTTTTCTTTTCTCTTGACGTCGGCTGCATCTCATCCGACACATTTGCCATACGCTGACACTTATTTCCTTATTGTCACTTTCATTGTCGTCATAATTCTGGCTCAAAAACACTTGACATTTGAAGGGGCGATTCTCATATTACGCCTTCCAAAACTTCGACCGACAAGTGATACAAAGAATACCAAATAAATAATCATAAATTAAAGTTCAGAAGCTTCTTTCTGTCAATATTACAGAAATGGTATTGCTATCAAATTAGGAAATTATTTCGTATTAATCGCAATTGAAGACAGCAAAATAAACAGCAACTTTCGTTCACAAAATTATTTTCTGTATTGATATATTTATGTTTTTACTAATCGCATACACTTTGTATGCGATAAATTTTGTTTCTTTGGATTTCAAATCTATTCTATACCGCTTTCAACCGTTTAAAGTATGA
Organism: Argiope trifasciata; assembly: GCA_026543055.1. Classification (NCBI taxonomy): domain Eukaryota; kingdom Metazoa; phylum Arthropoda; class Arachnida; order Araneae; family Araneidae; genus Argiope; species Argiope trifasciata. The sequence continues at coordinate 299,227 of JAPMOQ010066939.1, read as the reverse complement.
ATACAGGTTTCCAAATGAAGAAAAAAGCTTAAATGATTAGGAATTTCGAAAATATCTATAGTATATTTGAGACATTAAGTAAGAAAAATATTTTAGAAACTCTTCCACAATGAAACTTCGAATAAAACTCTCCTAAATTATAATAAACTAAATATTTCCATTGCCTGTTTCGCTGAATTAAGAAAACATATTTGCAAATTTATGATATCTCAAATTATTTAAATGCAGGAGAATCAGAGAACGGAAAGTTAAAGAATACGTGCTCTACAGAAATTTTAACCAAGGAATAAGTTGCTTTCAATTCTGCGTCGTTCAAAATATCTGTGAACTTTTAAAAATGATGCTAATCAAGAAATGTTATACATTAAGCTCCCAGTTAAACAGATTTCTAATTGAGCGAATAGAATTTAAATTCTGTAGCATTTGTATGTGGAAAGTGAAATTATAAGAACAAAGAGCTCTGTCAACTTTCAAATATACAATTGCCAATAATTTCTGTAATCAGTATAAAAAATACATTAATTTACGATGAAATACAAAATACATATTTTACATTTGCATCAAATTGGAGAATGAAGCAAAATTTTTATTTTAAATATTGATTATAACAAATTTCACAACAGAACCGGTGCATTTTACTCCAATCTCGCCGTTCAATAGAGAATTTGTATTATAACAGTAACAGGTCTTAAGGATGCTGTTTTCAGCTGTATATTGCAAACAATCAAATTGCTCATCAATTTTTTTTTATCTATTTCGTAGGATGAATTTATTCTGTTGAATCTATAGAATGCCATTTTTAATGAATTTATAAAGTTATTTTTTGCATAGAATTTCGGATTTCAATAATACAATGGAGTTCTGTGCATTTTTATGGCTTCATTTTCCAACGAAGTAGTCTTTTAATCAGCCAAATTTTGATTGAGTTATTCCTTCCAGTTGATTCCATATTGTCAGAATGCACTTAAGCTTTTAGCAGACCACTTAATAAGTCATAGATGACAATTCTAATGCAGCCTCTGAGAGTTTTCGATCAACTGTCATCTCCATGTCGTTTAAGATCATCAATTTGCATATCCTATACCTAATGTTGATGACATAAAAGGTCGTTAAAATTGTGCTTCAAACAGTATTTAACCTTATCGAAGGCTTTGATTAGCTGATTTCGCATTCGGAACAGGACTCCCCAAGGATTATCGACTTCTCTCGCCCTTCTCCAGTTCTTCACTACAAATGAGGTGGAAAACATTATCTAATACTATGGGATGGTTATTAGGTTCGCCTCTAAAATTCTCTAATGTTTTTATGCGAATATTACAGAAAGTTGTCAAATATAAATCCAAATAATTTTATGAATCTTCTGATTCCTTATTACTCAGGATTTCAGTTAGTTTTCTTATTTTAAAATGGTTAAAAATTTGACTTCACAGCAAAATGTCTCCTCTCTGAAAGAAAACCTATTATGGAGAAATGATATAATTTCTCATCAATTTGTATGCATGAAGCGTTTCTAAAGAATGCGAAGCTAAATTCGTCACGACACAGTAAAATTTCACTCAAATGAATTTGGAATTCCATCTCTAGACATGATAGTCTCATAAAAACGCATCTTGAATAATCATCTACATTTAAAATAAGATATTTAAATATATGAATTAAATAAATTTAGACTGGCCTCTTGGCATAGGAGAAGCGCGTCTTCCAAGTGATCTGAGCGTCTCGGTAAGGCATGGCTGTTCTATGTTCTGTGTATGAATGCGCCGCCTCTGTAAAAGGGGGTTGCAAAAGCGAATGTGACGCATGAAATAGATAAGTCGTACTCTAATTGGCGCTACTGAAAAAATAAGAAACTCTCACTTGGCTTAAATCGCTGACAGATAACCATCAGCGCACTTGTAAAGTGCTATAAGTCTCAACAACAACACATAACTTTATGGACTGGAATTAATAATGTTGTGAAATGGCTCAAACAAAACTTTAGAAAACAATGTATAATGAATATAATTAAATTATGTCGAATGTGCAAATTCCATTGATGTTCATTATTGTAAACAAAAGGGATTTTAATGCATTATATACAGTTAAAACATCTTGAATTGTTTCAATATCGCATTTCTAAATTTTTGGATGCGACTTTGATGGCTTTATTATTGTTGCCAATCTTTGATAACTGCGAGAAAATAGAATAAGGCATAATTTTAAACAGAAGAAAACCCAAAGAAATTGAAAACTAAACTTATTTGATCTTTAAAATGTTTAACCGCAAAACAAGGAGGGGAAATTAATATGTCTAGCTTTAATCCGTATTTCTTCTTTTATTTCTCTATAATTTTATCTCAATCTAATTCCATATACTGTTATTACGGATATTAAAAAGGGCCACAACTGAAAAAATATCTGTGATATATTTAATTCTGTAAATTATATAACAAGATTTTTTATATAAGTAAATATATTAAAATTAAATTAATTATTTATTTAAATAAATATATTAAATTACTGTTTTAGTAACTGTTAGTGCAAAATGAATCTCATATTTTTCTCTTACGTACTGACTTTATATAAGAATATTTTCTTTCACAGATCATTTCAAGACAGATTGATTATTTAAAGTAAAAAAAAAATTAAAGCATTTAAACTCAAAACTTAATAAATTAAAATTAATTGCAAGTATTTTTAAGAAACACTTAAAAGACTGAATAAAACTTCATTAACATTAAATCAAATGAAGTATTTTATTTCTTAATACCACGAAGTTTTTTAATAAGTATTTTGAAAATCGAAAATGGAAAACTCAATAATTTTTTCCAATCAAAATATTATAAATACTAAGGCTTTTATCTTGGAATGCGATGCAAATGTAGAGCAAATTCTGTGCATCTGTAAAAGGCGTCGATATTTGTCACTGATAGAATTAGTACAGCTAGCCACTGAATCTGGAAAAAAGCATAATTGGAGCAGTTAGGTTGCCGTGAAAGTTCTTGCGAGTTCAAAATGATCTATAAAACGGAGTAAATACAAAAATTGGACTGGAATTGGTTTTTCCTCTCCTGTGAAATTTGTGGTCTGGTACTTCATTTATCAATCTACAATTTACGATAGCCTTCAAAATGAAACAAAATGCTGTTTATACCCCAAGAATCAATTAGGTTTTCTTATTAGCTCAATTGATAGATATCATTTAATTAATTTGTTTGGGCCACTTTGGCATAAAAGTAAAAATTATTCGAATAGTGCTTGTCTTGTTGTTGGCATTGCATGCTAAAAAGACTCTTCTTTTTAATGTATATATCACAGTCATTCCACGAATTGCTGTTAAAATTTAAAATTTAAAGACCGAAGTTTCCCCAAAGCCTACACGATGTTTGCTGCAGACCTTATATGCTGCATTTAATAAGCTTGGTTCCAGGAAAATTTTGATTGATTCTTCAGCCTATAAAAGCGAAAAATAGTCCTCATAGCTAGGTACTTTAAAGCTGTCTTAAAATTGTCATATAGGCAAAACAATTAAAATACCTTAAAATAAATTGTCAATTTTATGGAATGCGTTTTACAATTTTCTGGTCACGTGTAAACACGCCTTTTTTACTATGTATAATTAAGTTAAATCACCGAGAAAGGATGAATCAAACCAGGCAGAGTTTTGTTTAAAGTCAAAATAAATACAAAGAGAAATGTATTGTGCAGCAAAAAGTGAACTAGAATGAATCTATCCTTGGTCATTTTTTTGCTCCTTCCTGTTTTCTTCAATAATTGTAAGAGTTAAAATTAATTTTATTCATTAATTCTATTTAATCACAAAGAAACATTACCCACATATATTCATTCATAACAAATCCCCATGGTTTTCCCCTAAGAAATAATTAATCAAAAACCATAGGGTCCCCCGATTGCAGAGTACAAAGAGTTGCGGAATCAGTGTGCTTCTCATATATGAAGCCATATGAAAATAAATCTGCTATTTATTAAATGAACCATGCACAGTTATTGGCGGAATTATTTCTATAAAAATTTAGAAGGATCCTTTCTGACTCGATTAAATATGATATAAAATCAGGTCTAAGACTCGATTAAATCTGATATAAAATCATGTCTAAAAATTAAAGGATTAATTTCAATCCATCAAGATATCTTCAACATTCAATAAAAAATATCATAATAAATTTGGATACATTTGAAATATAACGTACTATACTAATGAGAACTTTGAGAAAAAGTAAATCAGTGACTCTTTAGATTGCTCAGAAATTATATTTTTTGTCTTAAAATTAAATACAAATGACTCATTGTTAATTAATCATCTTTATCTACGAGTGGCTCCTTATTGACAAATAGCATTAAATTAAGAAATTGTCGTTTCATAGAAAAGTATTTCGTGCTGCTGCAATATTAAGAGAAATTTAATGATCATTTTCATAAATCACAAGCATTAGTATTCGTTTCCTACCACGAAATGTTTCTTCTGAATGAAAGTCGCAATATCTCTCTTTATTTGCGAGCCAAAGTATTTTCCGATGCATTTGCAATTCCAAGTATCGCAGAAACACTTGCCTGCCTATCATCGACAAGAGAATTTTCTCTCTTTCCCGGGAAGTGAGGGGAAATAAATACAGTTCGCTAGGAGTGACTCCATCCACGCATTCCGTGTTCGTGCAAGTGGAAGGAAGAATAAAATATCGCTGTTAGTGATGTTGAGACAAGGAGAAGCGTCCAGCCGTCTCAAAGACGTTAGAAACTGAATCCCATGCAGATATTCGGCGAGACATGGTAAAACATGTATGCAATATCAAGTCCGATAGGCGATATATACTGGATGGGGAAAAATAAAAGGCTTGAATTTGGATTGGAAAACAGCTGTAAGAAGATTTTGCTAGTCCGGCAATACTATTTTTAGAAGAGGTCTCTCATTCGAGTTCCTCTTCAACCTGATCGGTCTTCGGTTTATCATGTTTTTTGCATTTTCGGTGATAGAGTTTTTGCAAAAGAGCTCTCGATTTCTTTTTGGAAATTCTCAAGCTGTCGTTGTTCTCATTTCTTTGGAACTTTCTTTTCTCGAATAAAAAATCACTTTTCGGACACTAGCTGTCAATCTTACATTATCAACACCCGTCAAAAGGACAAATATATAGACAGTGGTCATCTCTCTCTCAAGATATGCGCATAGTCCGGCAGGAATTTCAATAATCTTGGCACGTTCTGATCAACATACGAAGGCAGCTGGTGGCGTACTATCACCATTCGCTTATGTTAATCTTGAAAGAAAAGGACCACAAATTTTGAAACCATTTTTGTATTCGTACTCTCGAATTCAAAGAAAGGAAAAAAAACCGATAGGGAATATTTCTTGGATCACAATTTGAATGAATCTCGAAGTGAATATATATATACGCACACACACTTTGAAAGCATCCTTCCTTCGATTCGATTCAGCAAAAATTATGGTTTGAGGATTGTTTCTAATTTAGTATTGTAGTCTATCCCACGAACAATAAACAAAGGCAATTAATATAAAATTAATCAATTTGAAAAAAAAAGGTTCACAAAAAATGTTTTATTTTATCCGAAATTAGATTTTAAAAAAATGTTACACTGAAACATAATAAATAAAAATAGGCTTGGTTTTTGAAAGGACAAATGAGCATTCTTTGCTCAGATTAATTTTAAAAATTTTTAATTATTTACGATTAAAAGAGTTTCGATGTCTTTAATGATCTTTTTTTTTTACTTTGACATTCAATTCATGAAGTTTTTTGTTTTACATTCCAATTCATGAGGATTACTAGTTGCTAAAGCTGCTTTGAGCTATTGGATTATTAGTTTATTAAAATAAATTTTTGTGTTCCAATCTGAGCAACTTTTGTAATAATACAAAGGAATTCTTCTAAACTTATCTTTAAAATATTTTCGTAAATTGTTACAAAACAATTTTTTCTCTGAAAATATAATAAAATAGTTTACCGTTCACCTTAAAAGCACTCTACTTGTTATTCCTTTAAAACATTTAATTGATGGTACCGAATAACACTTGTAAATAAAAACACTTGTTTATTACTTGTAGCCATGAACCACTTTCTCGGAAAGATGATTCCTTAAAATTTACATCATTGCAACGCAAATGACTTACTTTATGGCCAGTATATGTGACAGGATCTGGCAGAGTTTCACTATAATCTGTGGTTCAAATAAAGTAACTGTCCCTTGTCTCATTACATTCTTTCAATTATGGATGATTAAAAAAATTTCAAAATTTCCGAACTTCAACGAATATAAAAGACTATCAATAAATTTATATATATTCTACTTTTAGCATTTAAGCTCACTGAGCTATAAAAGTACTTCTCATTCTTCATTCAACCACTCAATTCATGCCATCAAATTAACATTTATAGTAAGCAGAAAGAAGTTGAGAAATTTACCAAGTTTTAAGTAGCATCATACATATATATTCCTTTTTATATCATCTTATTCAGAAAGGTAATTAATTTTTTTCGCATACATCAAACTTTAAATGAAAATGTTTAAATAATTTTTAATTTTTTTGCAAGAAAAGAAGATGGGGTTGCAGTGCCGTGATGATAGGATATCAGCTTCGTGACCAGAAGATTACTCTATCGAAACTCGATTCAATAACATTAAACAAACAAAACAACTACCACAAAAACGATATATCGGCCCGCCTGGTGCTCGCTAAATTTATTCAAACCATTTGTCCTCCAGCTGCTCCCCCTATCCAGCCACGGTTCGAAAATACGAACTTGGTTCCCAAATATCTCCCATGTTGTTTCGACAGGGAATAATATATAGATATAACTATAATTGAGAAGGTCCATAAATGATCGTATCGCGTTAAAAATACAATTAATTCCCTGAATCCTTTATGAGGTATTCGTTATGCAAATTTGACATTAGATGAAAAGGTTAAATTTGTTATTTGTAAAATAACGTACGCTTATTGGCAGCAAATAGTTTTATTTCTAATGTATAGCATGTATTATAATCGCTAGTATTTTGCAATAATAAATATAATAATCAATAATTTGCAATAATCATTATTATTAATTAATTGCATATTACTATGAAGCGAAATTGAAAAAAAAATTATAGCCTATTTGCTGCATTCGTAAAAGAAAAAAGAAAAAAAAAGAATTATCACTAAAAAAGATTCAGATAAACAAACATCTTAACAGTCTATGAAAAAAATTAATGCGTATTGGTACAATTTTAATCATACACGAATATTTTTGTCTGCACATAGTTCAGTATAAAAAATAGATGAATTGGTAAAATTGCAAGTTGATTCTGCACTTTTAAAATGATTTTTCACTGCAGATAAAGGCACTTCCCAATGTTCTTGACAACGGGCATTTGGAAGAAATAATTTTTCTTGAACAATGAAAGAAAGGTACATGAATAATTTTTATCGGATTAGTCCAGTTACTATTAGGAACAAAAATTTGGACAATAAGTAATGCAAATTCATTAGTCTAGAAAAACAGTATGTTCCCTGAAAATTCATTTAGCTAATGGACGTGAAAATTCTTTTGATTATGGAATTGATTGCCACCATTTCAGAGTGAACATTTCGCGAATCAATGTATAATCACGCATGAGAAAAGGAGATTTATTTTATTGATTTGAATTCGGAAGATGGCTGTTTTATTGATTTTAGTTCGATGTTTTAGAAGTAATAGTTTAAACGTTTTAAATTAATGTTTAGCTAAAATAAATGCGATCTAATTTTATATATTGTGTGAATAGTTTTCAAATATTATTTAATTCTGGAATGAAGTAGTTATTTTTTGACAAAAAGCTTTTTTGTTAGGATTTAAACTTTAAAACATATAGAAATACCCTTTTTACTTCTTTGTGTGACAAGTCAATAAACGTGTATTAAAAACAATTTGTATTAAAAACAATTTCAGGACGAAAAGTTTCATGAATTAAAAGGAGCATTTTATTTTTAGAAGGTAAGTCTCAAAATAAGAATTAAATTCCAATGTTATAGGTATAGTAAATATATGAAATATATAGCATAATAGTTTGATAGAATGTTATAATACATTTAATAGATAGATAAAAATTATGCGTTCATAATTTTTTTTCGAATTGATTAAGTTTCTTTCATTGGGAATCTGAAAATAGAAGAATTAAGGTATTCATGAATAAATATGACGGAAGAATGAATTTGTAATCCAGATGCGTATTCTAAGCAATATAGTCTATTTTGATCTCAGTAATAATAATTTGTAAAATAAAACAAATAGAAAAACATCCTTTCATTTCCTGATGCAAATATTGCAATTTGCATTTTGTTTGCTTCATGTCTGTAAAGAAATAGCTTATTTTCATGAAATAAAGGGATCTGGGCATCAATTTTTTTCTCTTTTCAATTTGCGAACTATCTTATTTCTCAGTAGCCTTCATCATCTCATATCCAACAAATGAACTCCTCACCTAATCACATTTTAATGATCTTTGTTATGCAAGAATTGAAACTTGTGAAAAAGCCCCATCATTCGCTTCCCATTTAACATTCTGATGAGTAACAGTTTTTCGATGAATCAGCCTAGTGCAATTGGGGTACGACCCCCGACTGTTATTATATTTTGAGGCTTTAATTTGCAATGAGGCGGGGAACTCGCTGTCAAAGTTATTAATTGAGGGTAGCTATTGACTCGTCGAACTAGGAAACGCACGTTAATGATTCAGCCGAAGTATATCATTGAATGTTTGACATATTTCTCTTGGGGAGGCAGTAATCGCTAAACGGATGATAACTACGGGATAAATGTCGATTGCAATATTCAGTCTTCATCATGTTACAAACTTAATGAACTGCGCAACACACGCTAATGGCATTCTGCCTAATACAGAGAGCTATTCATAGAGAGTTCAATTTAAACGCAGGAGTTTACTGCCGATTAATATAAACTTTAATAATTTGACAATGCCCGCCTGTGTCTGAAATTAAACGGAATAGTTTCCATTAGAATGCACAGTTCATATGACCACAAAAATGTCAATACAGGGAAATTAAAGAAGCCATTGCATTTCCACAAGCGTCAAAAGCTTAATGAAATGTTCCGGATGTTTTACTGAGATTTATCCTAACAGGACTTTATGAAGATGAGTTGTCTTATCTTGCATACTATATAACTGACACTTTATAGAATAGGTTTAAAATTCGTCACAAAAAGAATGCTTTTAATCTTTCCTTTAAATACGTTTTCCAGTAAGAGAGAGAGCAAAATTTCGCTAAAAACATGGAATGAAATCAGTATAATTTATAGAGGACAAATATAATAATTATTTTCATTTTTTAACACAGCCCTACAAGTTTTATGATAAAACTGACTTAAAAGACTAATTTTCTGAAAATTTAAGTTGAGCTAAATGGACTAAACTTAATTAGATATAATTCATTTCGTTTTGTAATTTGTTACGATGTGGTTTATCATAAAATTCCGGAGAGAATTTAAAATTAATCATAGATGACTATTTACTCCTGTTTTTAGAACACATATTCAAAATGAAATACGGAATGCTGTGCAGTAGTAAAGTTTTGAAAAATTCGTAAAGCATGCCAATCCTAAATTCATCTTCTGGAAACACTATTTTCTAAACATATTGGCATGCTGCTTTTATAAATATACACTACTCTCAGGCTCTTACATGATTTAATGAAAAAAATTATCGCCTTGTAGTCTAAGAAAAATAGAAAAATATCAATTCAAAATATGAGCACAAATTTTTAGTTAAATATACAATTGAAACATTTTTATTGACAACATCTATATCATGAATGATTTCCGGATTATTATACCTTTATTTATTTTTAAATGTCAAAGAATTTGAGAGAAAAAGGGATTGTCAATATCTTCTTGACCCAAAAGTTAGTGTTTCCTGCCTATTTAAAAATTTAATGCTTTAAATTTTTGGGAACGTTTTCAACTGAGTTGCTTACAGATATAAAAAAATATAGTAAAACAGTATCCAAGGAAATGCCTCCTTCGCAAACGTGGAATTTATTTGCATTCATACAAACTAGATAGAGTCCATCCAAAGTTTTATATAATCCAATGGTAAATTTCTTAATTATCATATTTAGCTACTGCCTTGGTTATTAGGTACCAAAGGGTTTCAAACTGAATTCATTGGCATTATGGCATTTTTCTGAAATCCAAGAAGTGAGGAAAAATATTAGAAATAGTTCTTTTTGCCACACACAAACCCTCAATAAATTGAATGCAATTTAGCTAGCAGGAACTAATAATAATCTGCGCCCTTTTGTGACTGAACTGCTTTGTGCGGGAAAAAATAAAGGGGGAAAGACATGGCAGTACTGCGTTTTATCATGATAAATTCTTATTAATATCCTATTGTGTTAAAAGCTTGAGAAAGAGTTTATACGATTTTAGGGTGCAAATTAAGCGTATTTGGAAAGAGTTTCATCACAGAATATAAATCCTCAAGACAATAGTGATTCCTAGATACTTCACTGAATTCAAATAAAGATAACTTTATAAAAAATAAAATAAAAAAGTTGCTAAATCCTACTTTAAATTTAACTGATATCATATTATTAATTAAAATTCTGTGAAAGAAGATAATATGAGATTTCGTTTGCAGTGTTTAAATTTTTATATACGGTTCAAAACTTATACTTAGCAAAAGTTTTGAGATGCCGCTTATTTTAAATTGAAATAAACTTTAAAAAATTCTTTCATTGTAATAACTACATTATAAAATTTTCAAATCTATTATGGTAGATAACTGAGGAAAATCTTTCAATGAGGGAGTTGGATGTCATGTGAAAAAATGAAACCATTCCAGAGTATCGTTTGTGAAAGTAAAATGGACTTTCTTTTTGTTGTAAGGTGATATCTTTTCACAGGTTTTCCTTTAGGGACATTTAATAGAAAATTTCTCAATTCTTGGAGCTTTCGAAGTTTAAGATAATCAATATTTGCATAAAGTATCTGCTGATTGTTAAAAATTTTCTGTTACCCTATTTCAAAATTTGTCTCAGAATTAGATAGATTTTTTAAAATATATTTGTTTCATTGTAAAATCTATCAGCACTAAATAATTAAAAAAGAAAGCAACAGTAAAAAAAGTTGTGTGTATTTATAGTCGGCCAAGTGTGTTAACCCATTGGGTATATTTGGATTATCAGAACGTACCGTATTTGTTTGAATTTATATTTCCATTTGTTTTTCTTTTTTTTTTTTGTTAATCTATTTATCTTAAATTATCTCAATACTATGCAGCAGTATATATTCTGAATAACAACAAATAAATTATTCTTACGTAAAATCTACTATCTTCACATATTCAAAAAAATAATAATAAATGCGTTTCAATTAAATGTGTATTCAAAGAGTTAATCATAGCAACGTGTCTCGTGTCGCTCAAGCTTTTAACGTCAAACGGGAATTTATTTGTCATTTAGTAATTGTTATTCAGCGAAAAAAAAGTATTTAAAATATTTATTTGCTTAAAGAAGCTACAGAATCCTTCTGTAAGTTCATTACCCTCACACTTTAATAAATTGTCGCTCACGAGATAAAAAAAGGGGAGGGGAGAAGGAGTATAAAAAACACGAACAAAAAACGCAACATAACTTTATCAAATGCCCTGTTGCTTTCATATAACCGCATAGAGTACAACTCATTTAACATCATGAGAAAAGGAGGTGGTGTAAAAAGGGGGGGGAGAGAAAATAGAAAGAAAAAGGATTTTAATGGAAATATAAGCTGCAGCATCCATATTTAATAACATCAGTTAGAAATGAGAATGTCTTTTTTTCATTTTCGAACAATCATTTGTTTATTCCCGTTTTTATAAGTCATTTTACTAAAACACCTCATTTTTATGTCTCTCAATTTTTCCTCGCTCCGTTTGTAGAGGGGAATATCCTCTCATTTAACTTTTGCTGGATTTAAGTAAGAGAGATAAATCGGTTTCACTTATGAAACCGCAAAGAAACGTGATTTAAAAATTCGTTAATATGTTGATTTTTCTACATATCTTTTTTTTTTTCAATTAAAATGCTTTTTTGGGAAGAAGATTAAAAAAAAAGCTGTTATTTAAACAGACCATCATGAAATCTGCTTTCTTGAAGCGTATCATTTGCTATTTCCCATTCAGTTCGTTTATATTTTCAGAATTTTTTTTTTCATATCCAGAATAATCAATTTAGCTACTTTGCTTAGTGGGTGAAACATTATTCTTAAACTTCAAATGGTTTTTTTCTTGTATTTTGAGAATGACATTATTTGAGATGTGAAATGAGATTGAGATTCATTTTATGCTGCTGATAACAATATCTCTTTGTACCTCCCTGTATGCGTAGTTACGAATAATTCCTACATCAAGTATTTTATCAATTTCGTCGATTATTTGAAGGGTATTTATTTGGTAGGGAGGAGCATTTCAATTCTTTTACATTAAAGCTTAAATTATGCCTGTCAGTTTCAAATATGATTTACATTCTTCAAAATAGACAAATAGATCTATTTATAAATAATAAGCTAAGAAAAATTCTTTCATTTACGTATTGAAAACGGAAAAAAACAGCATGAAATAATTACTGAAAATAATAAGCAATTCTTTTCAAATACTTAGCATTTTTTCAGATTTTTTTTTTAAATTTTGCAATCAATAAATTTTTTGAATACAAATATTAGCTTTCAAACGAATGCTATAATTGTAGTATATTGCCTTTTCTCAATAGATATCGCAACTTTGCCTACATTTGTTCTTAAGGGTATAGAGTTCAATTGTTCTCTCGCATATAATTATTTGCACGTCTATAGAAAACGGGTAAATTTTAAGTGATAGAAAACAGTTCAGAGAATCATTACAGATTGACTATTCCGATCCGCCTGAAGGTATACGAAAAAACTTGAATGCCCGGGCCGCCGCAACAGCAGCACTGATAGGAACTGCGGTTGAGTCCCAAAGGCCACCGTCATCGTGGGCCACAGTATAACCCTTCTCTAAGTATGTACGCCCTGAAATTGATGGGAGGTAACCAGCCCTCACCTTTTCGTATTCTTCAAGAGTTTCTAAAACCAAACACCATAACGGAAGCCTCTCATCTCAATTACGAAGTTCTCCCCCTTCCAGCGTGGGACAGCATTTTAGGGAAAGACATCATGATTCGAAGCAATTTTATTTTAAAGTGTTGTAAATAAAATGTTATTTGTTTTGCAATTATCGTCAATTTTTGTAATAAATTTTTGGTAAAGGGGCCAAAAAGAAAAAGCTACAGTGCAAATATATATAAAATTGGTTTAATTAATGTTTACTTTGCAACAACTAATTTTTAAAATTGCTACTTCTGATGGTAATATTGTTCTAAAAAAATAGACGCATTTTCAAATAAAAACATATATCTCATAAACACAAAGTCTTCTCTCTATAAATAATATCAAGATTAAAATAATTTATTTTTACATCACAAAGAAAAAAATTAAAAATTTTGTTTTGTCAATGTTTACAATATTATATTAATATAATTCTGCTTAGTGAATAATGCAATAAATAAAGTAAAATTACATTTACAAAATACATTTCCGTGAAAGTATATTTAGACTCAATATTTTCTTTTTCTTAAAATGGGCGCTTATTCTAACGCGAAAGATGTGATTCATTTTGTTTGAAATCAATTTTACTCAGTTCTTTAAAGTGGAAGAAAAAAGTACATCATTTGAATCCGATTATTGGGATCCTTTACAAAAGATTTGATATTTTCTTGAGGATAATTTAAAAGATGAATCTGCCTTTCTATCTAGAGCTAAATCAATTATTTTCATATTAATATGAATGAAAGGAATAATTTTTTGCACGTTTTAAAAATTAGTGACTTTCGAAAGAAAACAGTGAATGATTTGACACATTGAAATAATACAAGTTGAATATTCAAATATATTATAATTTTAGATTACTCTACCTTAACAGTGTCTCTTGAAATCTGTATTGTTTCTAAGAATTTTTAAAATTTCTTTTTATTGAATGTTTGAACTGATGAAATTATCATTTAGATTGAAGCCTATTTTTTATTTTTGGTAAATGAGATCTAACTGTTAACAAAAGTTAGATGCAAAATTAAGAATTATTTTTGTGTAATATTTTCGGAAGTCACTACGGAAAAATACAAAAAAAAATCTTATCATTTTTAAATAATTAATATTCTAACTGATTAAAAATATTAGATTAATTTTATTTTTTAAAAAATTCGTTCCTACGAGAAAACTCTCACCCTCCAAAATACATAGTAAAAATAAAATTTTAAGTCAGGCTATCTGAATTGAAAAGCACCAACACAATCACTCACACATTCATTTTGATTAGTTGTAGTGATAAGTCATAGAGCAATCACATCCACTATAAATAAAAACAATAGTCAAAGAATATAAAATAAGTATTAGTTGCGACGTGCACAACAGATTTAAATCTATTTGAAGCTGATATTTGAAATTTAGTTACAAACCTGTACAATTATCAACCTTTATAACAGTTGTGTACTTTCAGATTGAATTCACACTTACATTTAAATTATAAAATTCAGCTTTCAACATCTTCACTAATGTCTTAAATCGCATAAAGTATTTTAACAAAAAATATTTCATATTTTCTCCATCTCTCGTTACAGTAATGGAGTTGAATTACAAGCCTTTGTCGCAGTTTGAGCTGCGGTTATATTGCGATTCCTGGATCGACTCTCTCTTCTTCAAACTTCCCCCTCTTGCTGATGATGGGGGAAGGGAAGATTCACCTAGATAGATTTAATGTGCATCAATCCAAGTTATACGGGTAATTTTAATAGAAACGAGTCCTTTTCCCTCTAATCCTGAAATCAATGCTGTTCCATCATGTCAACGCTGCCTAGCTAAACTTTCTAAGCGTTTCACATATTTTATGCAGCTAATCCCTTAAAACACAGGTAAACGTATTCTCAATCTAAGCTAATATATTTCCATACTATCTTGAATTTTTTATATTATAAACTTTTAGTAAGCTAAGTCACAAAGCATTATTTCAAACCGAATCCTGGTTATCATCTATTAATTGCTCAAGATTTAAAAATTATAAATATCATCTAGCTCAGACAACAATTATTCTCTTTCTCTTTTCTTTCTAAATAGGACTTTAAAATACTATTGTCTATCAATAGATAACTTCGAAAAATTATCCAATTAGAAATTTTATCCAGAGTTAATTCTTCGAAATCTTAATTTTAGTAACTGATATTTTGTTCCCTATTTGAGGCTTGTATATGTAACTGATATTTCTCCTCTTTTACTTGTTAAATAACAGTGGATTAATAGATCTCCTTGAAAAAAGTCTCTATCAATTGAGGCTGCCAATCGAGAAATCATTTTTCAGGTGCGCGGCTGAGAAAGTAGAGCAAATGATGCGCAAGGCTCTTTCGAAAGTAACTCTTGGAGGATTTGCCCCTTCAGGGTATTCAGGAAGATAAGGCTTTTGGAAAAAGATTTCTTACTCTCTTTTTTTAAATGGGGTAAGTGTATTATAGAGATAAGATGGCCCAGTACCTATCTGTCAAATGGAGAAGCCAGGGTGGGAAGAGGACTTTGAGCATGCCACGACTTTTCAAAGGCGACTCGTGAACCGAAGTTGCTTCCAGGATAGCTTACGGTCACATTTTGTAGGTGCTTTATGCTGATGCTATTCTTCACCTATTGGATAAAGACTGTACTCTTGATAGTTATGGTAACAATGGGGTGAGGAATTTCATTCTGTGTCGAATAGCTTATGGTACTCACTTTAAAAGGTACTTCTCATTT
>JAPMOQ010066939.1:205376-283312 GCA_026543055.1 Argiope trifasciata | reverse complement strand
GATTTAAGTCGTATTAATAGGGCTATTGTGTATATTCTGTATACTATTGGGGATATATAATTTTTATTTATGTAAAAAAGTAAAGGTTGCAAGCTTGGCCATTGAACCATTTCTAATGCAGCGCTCTGCATACAGTTAACCTTAAGCACTTATCCAGAAAAATTACAAAAATTTCTCCTATACATTATTACATACACATATTACGTGTATACCCTTATACATATTACTCGTGTTTCACTAAATCGATCATTCAGGTAAGTATTATCTGAATCATATATACTTCAACAGAACGAAGCAGTTCAATACCTATTTGTCAAAATTGAAAAGTTTCCTTTATAAACTACATTTCTCGTATGGTTTCGTAGTAAAAAAATGAAAAAAAGTAAACATGGAAATTGAGTCTTGGAAACGATGCGGCCACTTGCGGAAAAATGCGCAGGCTACTACTTGCAAAAATGCAGGTTTGTAAAAGATTACCACTTACAAGTATTTACTTCAACACAAATCCATACGAGGAATTGTAACAAGATGATTATGATATTGTATGTAAAGTATTAGGCTTTATGATGATCATTCACCGTATGTTAGATATATCCAATGACTTTAAAAATATGATATGATAAACAATTCAGGCTCCATAGCACCATTCACCAAAGAGCGCAACAACGGATAGCAGCTGCCATCTCTGAAATTCTGAGCCTAGACCAATTCTTGCCATATACCAAGTCAGACGTATACGCTTGGAGTCACCTCCGGTGACAGTGGACAAAGAAATCACACTTTCGAGCTCTAGTAAACTGGCCTCCCCTGCATCAGCTAACAGAAAATTTACGCAAAGAAGAGACCAAAAGTATACCACCTGATTAAAATTTCACATACAGGGCCCATGCGGAGAATCTAAATGCCCGAGCGAAGCAGACACAACAGAGCGATGGGAGCTTCTCAGGAGAGCTGAATCTCTTTCCTTCAAGGGATGAAAAATCGAGCGGAAATCAGTTGGTGAAGAGGGGACAAAATTGGAAAGAAATAAACTTCACTGGAAGCCTTATGATTGGGACACTCGTACCTTTCTAAAGAAAATGTACTCTAGAAGTTCTGTCTTTTTTAACAAGATTTTTTTCTTTAAAAAATTAATGGAGACACTGAATTTACTTGATAAACAAATTTCCATACATGCATGCATATTTTTTTTTCACTTAACGAGCAGAATGAATCAAGTGTTCTTTAAATGTTTAAAATTGTATTTTTATTTTAGTAAGACTAGAATCATAGAGAAATGCTGAAATCTAAATGAAAAACTCCTTTGGAGAGAAAAAGAACTAGGCATGAATTTTATAGATGAAGGAATTATAATCATAGAAATATTTTGCACATGATCGTGTCCTTTATACATTACAACTAAGAAATAGCTTTGTATCACGGATTTTGAGGTAGCATTATTACTTGAAAGGAATATATCAGAAAATTAATTCACATTTTTTAACAAAGTGAATTAAAAACCTTTTTTTTTTAATTCGGAGGATTATAATAGCTGAATGAGAACAAGTTTGAAAATAGTAATACTTTTTGATAGTAAAAATTATGACCAGAGTTGATTTTGGTTTTATTCTATGTTTAGAAGCTCCTAATTCATTGCTTTATTAGGTAATTTCTATTTTTATAAATAAAAATTCGGTTTTTTTGCTTTAAGCAACTAATTTAGTATTTCAGATGATTCAAACTGGAATATACGCGCATAATGTCAGGAAGTTTTTTGTAAAAGTTAATTTCAACGCGTTATTTAGTATGTTTATTGACAATTAAATAGTTCACAAGATTTTAAAATCTCTTTTTTTTTTAAAATGGCCCACTCTGTAACATTTTCGTATTCATGAAACACCTGCATTTGAAATGCGTGGATGTTGTCTAACATCTTTCTCTCATAACATGTTTTCTTTCTAGGAAATATAAATCGCTAATCTCAGTTAAGTGATTATTTACTGGCTGTTCTGTGTTCCAACTTGTTTTATCCGATACGGTTGCGTGACTCCACTACATAATTACTTGAATACCAATTCATTTATCTATAGCCTTTACCTACGTTCGTTTTCTTTGTTTTTACTCCAAGCCATTTTTAAACACTTATTAAGTTTGATTTTTTCATTAAGAATTATTTATTGAATCTCCATTGACTGTTCTATGAACTTTTAAATGAAATCGGAGATAACAACTTTTTATCTAACTGACTTATTAATTTAAAGACGTGACAGCAATTACAATTATGGCGATTATATTAAGATTTACGTTGAAAATGATTTCTGGACAAATATCTCATTTACGAATTATATAAAAAAATTTAAGATCATACATTAAATTTTATTTCTTGGCGAGAAGTATTATCTCCAATCCACATACAACAGAAAAAGTTTCTTATAATCTCAATTAAGCAATAAAAAGTTAAGAGAAAACATGGATTGTTGTTGTTGTCACCTGTGACACTTTTACAAGCCAGCCTACCGATAGTTGTCAGCAATTTTAGTCTAAATTAGCGTCCCTTGTTTTTTTAGTAGCAAAAACTATGGCCAAGATTACGACTTAGCTACTTTCATGCTTCACATTAGCTTGCACAACCCCTTTTTACAGGGGCAAACATTCACACTACTCACAGATAGAACACAGGATAACATCCAAGCCCTAACCGGGAAGCCCAGATCACGGGGAAGACACGCTACCCCTAAGCCAGGACAAGGGCAAGCATGGATTAGTAACAGATATAAAGAAACTAAGTTTCTAAACACGGATCAGTGACAGATGTAAAGAAACTAAATTTCTAAACATAGATTAGTGACAGATATAAAGAAGCTAAGTTTCAAACAGTTATACAACAAAAGCAAGTATGCGTTTTATTGAAAATATCTTAGTATATGCGTTTTATTGAAAATATCTTAGTATATACGTTTTATTGAAAATATCTTAGTATTTGCATTTTATTGAAAATATCGTAGTATATGCATTTTATTGAAAATATCTTAGTATATACGTTTTATTGAAAATATCTTAGTATATGCGTTCTATTGAAAATATCCTAGTAAAACAGAAAGATGTATTCCACATTTTTTAATGAATATTGAATAATTTTGTGAAAGAAAAAAAAAGAATTTATTGAAAATTGCACTTTTACTTGAGTTTGGAATCTCTGACTAAAGAGAAAAAGAAAGAAAGTACTACGTTTAAGAAATTAACATCTAATATTAATTTCATGACATTTAATAACATGAAAAATTTCATATTTTATATCAATCATTAATTCTGTGTATTTCATTTTCTTTTTTTTTTTCCATTTCAGAACCATTTCTCTACAGCTACAATTCCATTATTGTACGCAAAATACACATCTTTCAGAAGGAAGGGAAACAAGTCAATGGATCATTAGCTGATGAAATGAATAAAGGAAAATGACTTTAATACATATATTTAAAAAAATGAATAATGCGAGTCCCATCAAAGCGACTGAATTTTTTTTTTAATATTTAAGTATCTGAAAAAAAAAAAAAAACCAGACAGGACCGTCTATGCATTTATAAATTCTAAAAACATGTAAGTGATCCAGTAAAACATGAAAGCCTTAGAGCTAAATCAGATTTTAATGCGCCCCCATTAAATTCAAAACCCTATATCTAAATTAAAGAAAATATTTTTTCTGAAAATAAAATGTAGTCATGTTTTACGAGCAAAGAGTAAATGCTTATTTTACAATGTTGGTCTGTTTATAGAATAAAGGTAATATTGAAATATTGATGAAAAAATACTGATTATAATTTCGGTTTAATTTTAAAGGGAGGAATTTTGAATTAGAAATTTCAGTTACTCGATTTAGATAAAACAAATTCTTAAAACATCATGAAACAAATTTTACATGAAATGTGCAATGGCAAAAAGTAAATAAAAATAGAGCCCTGAAGATAAGTGCTCAATTTGATTAAATTCGATATCTTAAAAATAATACATGCAAATCTTAAAACCGAATATTAAAATTACTTCTAGCGTTAATTCCGAAAAATATATTTCAGTATTTGTCTAGCGCTAGAAAGTAATTTCGATTCGTAAAAAAAAATTAAGATCTAACGGGGTAAGCAGACGACGATTTTTTATCTCAACATTTTCTTTGCAAGTAATTATATCGTAATAGTTCTATAAGAAAAAATCCAACACGGCAGAAAACTGATAAATATGCTTCTTCAATATGTATACCACCCCTTTTGAATCAATTGCCGTTTAAATCGCTTTGAAGTGAACCTAAGAGCGATAACCGTTTTGTTCTTCAAGAGGTTTTGTTCGATCAAATAACATATTTGCTCGCTTTAGGTCAAATATAAGGGAGAAAGAAAAGTTACAAAAGGAAGGATAATGTTTTAAGAAATCTCCTTGTTTTATTTTCCTGAACATTGATCTTCGAGAAGTTTTACGAACTACAGCGTGTCTTTTCACTACAAGGATTTTCAAATGCCATCTCAATTTATAAAAGTATTTAGGTCGCTGCATGCTTTGGTGCTAATTAAATAAAAAAAAATTTAATGTGAGTGCTTTAAATAAAGAGGTGGTTTTGAAAATTACACCAGTAAATTAAGGGAAGGTTGTCGAGATTGAACCAAAGTTTTTAAAGGACATTTATAAAGAAGTAATCTTAATATAAAATAGCATAAATATGAAATATTCTGTAAAGCGAAAAAATAATATTTAAAAAATTGATTTTTATTTCAATTAAAGAAATTTGTCCAAATTATTCAAGAATACTCCAAGTCATTTTTTGTTCTCATATTTACATCAGCAAACAATATATGAACCTAGCAGAACATTTTATGCTCTGTATCATTTTTTTTAAATTCTCCCTTTATTTCTTCACATATGATCGGAAATCACGTAGTCTTAGTTTTTGTTGTTTTTGAATAATCATTTGATGTCTTTTTATTAGTTTTTTTTTTCATTTTTTTTCTTTTTGTAATTTAAGGGACTATTAGTCCTTTTAATTGCTTTCTGAATTCGTTCAAGAAAATAGCCAAATTATTTTATACAATCTAATTTAGCATCATGCTGATGATCTAATTCGAGCAACTTTTAGGCAACAACAAATCCCTCTGATGGCGCCTCGTAATTGAGGATGAGAAGCTTCCAGCATAGTGGTCGGTTCTCGTCATCCCTGTGGATATATGAAAAGGAGAAGACCTGTCTCTTCTCATCGATGATTGGACGTTCTTCCTTAGTGAAGGATTGTACCGTTACTGATGATGGCCCTTTGATCATTCAGGTTTATCCATGTGCCTTCGGGCTGGTTGGAGAAGTTAGTCTATGACATTAGAAAGCAACAATTTTTTCACATAACCTTATCTTTATTTTAATAAAATTAATATTGTAAATTGTAGCTTGTTGAATTTCCTCTCAAAAGATATAATAACAGTTTTCGCTACTTACTTAAAAACTGAGCAAGGACTATTAACCGGGTCTTAAAATATTGAATTGGTAATATCTAAATCTAAACACTATTTCTCAAACTACAACAGCGCAACGCCTTCTCTATAAAATGATTCCCCTGTATTTTGTATCGTTGCAAAATAAATTGCTATTTGTTTGGTGCAAATATTCAAAATAATTCAAGTTACGATACTAGCCCAGTCTAAGCGACAGCCCAAATTCGGAAACTCTTCCTAATCATCTGAAATCATTTCATGCTTCAAATGATGCAAAAGTTGAATAAACCTTTTATTAAAATAATTTATTCCAGTTATTAAAAAAATGAATAGTTCATTAAATGAGTTTCTTATACAAGATATACTTTACATCTTATACAAGATCTTATACTTTACATCTTACATTCTTTTCATTAAAAAGCTATCCTGCCCATTGTCTTGAGAATGAAAAGGATAGATTTGAAAGTATTGAAATTTCGGAAAAGGGCATAAATTTTGTTGATCACATTCTTTAGTACTTCTGAGAAGGATAGTTAGGAGTGTGAAATAATTCAAAGTATCGCAAGTATATTTACTAAATGTTGAAATTCGATGGGAAAGCATTGTACAGTTGAGGCTTGATTTTCGTTGCCTTCATTTGGGGTGAGAAATTAGAATTTTTTCTACTTGAAAAGGTGTGAAATTTATTATCACGATTTTAACAGCAAATAAAAAAATTTATTACATCAATAAGATGATTTAACAAGCATATTTCATTATCCTATTTATTTCGTTATTGCTTATACATGGCGATAAAGTTTCAATAAAATTACTATTGTTATTGTTATAGAATTAATTTAAGCACTTCTAAACGAGATTAATTTCTTTTACAATAAACTTTCTTAGAGAGAAGTCAAAAGAACTCAACGGCCTGGTGGTAAGTTCTCAGCTTCGAAACAGGACGATTTCATTTTCGAGGCTTGAAGATCCATCGAGTAAGCGGGCCTGATCACGCAAAATCAGTCGGAAACTAACGTTCCCCCCGGGTGTGGTATGGAAGTTTGGAGAGGGGAGTGCTAGTTCAGGTGTCGTTCTCGTCTGCTCACTGTGGTTTAAAATTACGAAGTCCGTGACGAATTAACCCAAAAATTGCTTTAAAGCGGGATGTTAATATAAGCTAGAGAGAAATCGGTGTAAACTTGAAGCGGTTATTTAGCAAAGAGTCACATATTCTTGAAATCAATCCTTTGTATTCCAAAAATACGTCTGATTAATAATGAATGAAAAAAAGCATTTTTGAAAAAATCCCAAGCAAGGCTCTTTCATGACTTTTACAATAGCAACATTGAAGACCAGAGCAATTTGGATATCATCAACTAATATAATATTTTTCGAACGCACTAATTCTGTATATAATAATTTTTTTAAAAAAATCTACTGATTAGAGTCAGCGGTTTTAGATACTAGTGGAAAGTTTGTCTTGGTTGTTAAAAATTTACAACTCCATTTTCATCAGAATTTTTTTTATCATGGCTACAAATATTGGAAAACAAAGTAATTAATTTGATGAATAAAAAATACTTCAATTTAAATTAGTCAAACAAACCTGCAAAATAAATTATTTCACAACTCCGTTAAAGTGTACCCGATACTCTCCATTCCTAGATTCGTCGTTTGTTTCGGATAAAACGATTCTTCTCAGATTTTCGATAAATTGATCAATTCAGGAAATGACGGAATCCCCATCATCGTTTATTGCATTATTTCTAATCCAATTCCGACACGTCCTCCTTTCTAAAAACGATGAAAATGCCCTTTTAAAGGCGCACTATGGGTTTATATGTTTGTTTAGACAGACTGCATAGTTTCTTTCCTTTTTTTTTTTTTTTTTTTTGTTCTCGCATAATCTCACAGCAAGTGGGAAGATTTCGCCTTTCCTGAACTCTCCCACGTGAATCGCTCCCTCTAAATGACGTCAACAAGAGGGGTCCCCTACATACAGTCATCCCCAATAGATGGAAATAGGTACTATAAAGATTGTTTGTCAGGGGTGGGGAAAAAGGAAATGGTACCGAGAGTCAGATTAAAGTAAAAACTGACTACTACTCTTTTTAACATTAAATTTCTTAGTTAATTAACTAAGAAAATTAATCTTTAAAAAAGGACAATGAGAAGTAGGATAGGATCGCTACCTCTCACTGTTCTTTAATAAAACAACCATTTTTCATTTTTTAAAGTATTATATCAACAACTATTTATTTGAAACACTTAAAAAAGACGTTTTAAATGTATTCGCAGCTGAATTCAATAAAGAATGACACAATGACCAAAAAACATTAGTTAATTCTTGTAAATTCAATTCATTAAAATTATTAATTTTGAATTCTACGCCTTAGGGTAATTTATATATCACTTAGCCAATGTGCTGTGGAACAATTTCTTGATAATTTACTCATTAATATTTATTTCAGATTAGTATGCTTGGTAAATATAAACTCTATTATCTATATTATCTAAATACAGACTATAGAATTTTAATTTTTGATTAAATAAAAGTTAAAGTACGATACCACAAAAGGGACTTTTTAAATTGCTTAACGAGACCTCAATCAAATAATTTTAGAGTTCTTAACAACATATGTCATGTATTTAGGGTAGTTAACATGTAGGTAGTGTCTACTTTGTTCTTCATAATTATTGTTTATGAGCAAGAAAAATTTTAATACTTTCTCGACAAAAAAAAACCCATTAAAGTTTGATTAACAACTATTGAACACAGAATTTACACGCATATTTATTTCTGATAAATAAATGCTTTAATTGGGATAAACGATTTTTTCTTTTCTTACCTAAATAAACAGTCTTAAATCGAAAAGAATTTTAAAAACAAGTAATATTTTTAAAAAATTGAATTCAGTTCTTACTTCTGTCAACATTATTTTAGTTACTTTTTACTAAATAATTATCAAAAAATTTATTAAATATTTAAAAAAATATGGATTTTTGCAAGAATTGAGCTCGCATTCTTCAACTTCAAATGAAAATTACTAAAATATTTGCATTTTACCGATTAAGCTACTGCATGGTGAATTCAATTTTCATTACAAGCTGCTAAAACTATATTAAAATAATTATAAATTAATTAAATTTTATTAATGTATTAATATTTGAAAAAACCGTATTAACATCAAATGTCATCCACTACAAGTTTTAAAAAGTGTATTTGTGCTTGAGTGGATGAATAAAAAGTATTTTATTAACGACTGAAAATTTGAGCAAGATATATAAATAAATATATATATAAGAAGTGTGTGAAATTGTAATAGGAATTGAAAAAGTTTTTCTTCTGAACATCAATTTCAAGAAATCATCTTCACGTTTCATTATTATTTTTAAAAATCTTATTTTTTCTTTCTCTAAAAACTCTTCCCATACAAGTTAGTGATATTAAATTAAGTGATTTTTCTTTCATATTTAAAGATGTAATCTATTCATTTACATTTCATAATATTTGACGAGTGATTCATTTCAAGAAACACGGAGAATAAATTCTAAAGACTGGAAAAAAAAAATCAACAAACGATTAGAACATGGCAAACAGCTATTCGGGTAATTCAGCAATCTGTGCTAAAATTAAAGTGTTACATGCTGCTTCCAAATAAACTTTTGTGGCACTCGCAGAAACTGCTTCTCGCTTTCAAGAGAGTTTTCTTGATACAGAGACATCTTTGATATTTGGTTTATATAAATTTAGGTTCACTTAAGCCATTATTTTACTGTGAAAGAATGGAACAAGCAATTGTAAAGAATTTTACTCATGCTCTCCTTTATAAAATGTAAGAGATGTAAAACTTTTAACAGATGATGAATCTTTGAAACGAGATTTCCTTTGAAGAAATCGTCCAACAATGGTTTCTGCGTTTATAAGTTTTCTGTAACGAAGAAAGAGACAGCGCTGACATTAATTGCTGTTTTTGAAATGCTGTAACCAATCCGCAAATGCATCTCAAAATAAAAAAGCCCGTCTCTTTCAAGTGACTATCGGCGAAAAATATTACAGGGCCAAGAAAAAAAATAGAATCGCTAATTGCTATCGAATTCGAGCTCGCCGTAAATCACGTAGCCTGGTTCCTGAAGTAATCTGTTTCAACAACTGTTGCTGGATGTCAACACTTCAAGCAGCTCCAAATACGATTAGTTCCAGAAGTTGCCACTTTTGGCTGCAGCTACTGTTCATTTTCTGTGTACCATTCCCACTGAATTATATTTTTTTCAGAGGTAGTTTGAGAGCAGCACCAAAGGAGCTGCGGTATTTGGCAACTACAGTTTTGTTTTATCGTAGCTTTTCATCTGAGAGATGGGAAGTGGAGATATAAAGAATCATTTGCAATTCCAGCGACGACATTTAATTC
This sequence comes from Argiope trifasciata, assembly GCA_026543055.1. Taxonomy (NCBI): domain Eukaryota; kingdom Metazoa; phylum Arthropoda; class Arachnida; order Araneae; family Araneidae; genus Argiope; species Argiope trifasciata. The sequence continues at coordinate 273,477 of JAPMOQ010066939.1, read as the reverse complement.
TTTCTGAGTTAAGACAAAATAGTTATTTTTAGAGGAGTTCATCTTGCATCAGCATGTCTGATCTACAAGCGAACAGGTAAAAAACAAATAGTTTTAAATGAGATGATTAGAATTAGTCTGCATGCAGCAAGGTATTCGATAAATATTTGAAAAATTATTGAGAAAATGGCTCTAAAATCTATTGATCAAAATTTTCACATTGACGAAAACAGTTTGGAATTTAAAATATTAAAAAAATAAAGGTTTACATTGTAAGTAAGACAGTTTGAAATTGAATTTAAAATTACTAGAGATTCTTCTAGCCTTTAGAGATAAAAGCTTTTTTTAAGTGTAAAATCTCTGCAACAGAGAGCGATAGATAAAGAGAGATTGATTATTTTCTCATTATTATTGAAATTTACCTAGAAGTACAAGAGCGAAATTTTAGCTGAGTCTATTTTTAAAAATCTTAATCGGGCAGTTTTTTATCAATGAATTAAAATTGAACAGTAAAATTTTACCGCTAAAAGTTGTAACAGTCTAAATAACTTAACGTATACAAAAATTTCAATGCGTTTTCTACTTAGAAGACAGAAAATAATTTTTTGAAATATTGCTTCGTTTCATAATGAAGTAGATAATTAAAAAGAAAAAAACCTAGTGGAGCAGAAAAAAATCTCCTAAAAACTGTCCTTCATACACATTATTAAACAGTTATTTAATTAATTTTTGTTTTTATTTCATTTGTATAACTGAAACTCCTGCAGCTGAAATCTGTTGAATGATGGAAATAAAGATTTTAAACTAAACAACCCATTTTCATTCTTCACCATCTCAAATTTAAGCCAAAAATGCCTCAAAAGTTTGGAGAAAAGAGGAAGATAGCTTTATTCACTTTAACATTTCTATTTCGTTTAGAAGCAAAAATGAGGTCGACCATTATGCCTCTCTTAAACGGTGGGTGCGATTTCCATTTCCATTTGAGTACCGATTAGAGCTTTTTCGTTTTCTACCAAATCACTCACTAATCCATGCTCGCTTCCCACGTCAGTAAAAAGGAAAAGGTGGCGTGAGCCTTTCAACTGCACCATATGGTCGAAAATTCAAAGAGGGTCATCGCAAATGACTGATAGACCGATGGTAAATAGCCGAGAATAGAGGCACTTTATAGCCACTCCGCACGCTACGGTGTACATTCAGTCTCTCCCTATTTATTTCTACTTTCGTATCTTATCAGTCGATGCATTTTTGTAGCTCATATTATAAGAACCCTGCTCAATTATTATTTTTTGAGATTTTGTTGTGGGGCGCAGTTGTAAGATGAGAATTCTTTAATGCTTGTTAGTTTCAAACGAGCTGTTTATTTGAGAATAGGCTTAATCGTTTTTTTTATTTAATTCCCAAGATTTATTTCGATTAGCAGAAATCAATCAGGTTCTTCAAAATTCGGTGTTAATATAGGTTTTGCATACTTTGACGATTACTAATTTTTATCAACTTGAGTAGATACGACAGTAAAATACAAAAGTTAGAATTATATTAAAGACAGATAAAATAAAAGGGTACAAAAGATAAACGAACATTATTGTCCAGAAATTAGTAAAAGTGTAGTGATGGATTGATTTTCGAAAATTAGAAAAATTGTATGACTATTATTTAATTTTTAAATTGTTAGAACAAAAGCGAGTTATATTTCTCTGCTCCCTGTAAATTTGTTGGTTCAGTGTTCATCAAATTAGTGTTCTCTAATCCAAGAGTAATGTTAAAACAGCAAAAGTCTAGAAGGCGAGTTCAAATAGATTTCAGAGAATCATTCCATTTTTAAAATATTTCATTAAAATTTTGAAATTGAACTTCTTTTTTGATTATCACGCATTGAAAATTACATTTTAGCATTTTATGTTTCCTTAACTCATTCAATTATTGGATAAAACAGAATTTAAAAATATTTCCTTAGTAGTAAACTCTTAAAATTGAATTTTATATTTAAAATATCATGAAAAAAATTTTAATGTTAATCTGCCTATAAACTAAAATTAATAATTTGGTAATATTTAAGTAGTATGATATTCGAAAAAGTTTTATTCATAAATTCTTCAGCAAGGTTTAAAAAATTTCCATAAATATTTGTTAAAAGGCGTGTGAATTTTTTAATTTGTTAAGGTCATTTTTTGATAAGTATAAGAGTTAGCTTTCTAGTTAAATGTTTAAAATCTGTTAAAATAAAATATACTTACCATGAAATTTAAAATAAGCTTTGTTATAAATCAGATTTCTTTCTTTTATTTATTGGGTATAGAAATCAATCTACAATTCTTAAACAGAATTCTCTATACATTGCAGCAAATCGGAAAAAAAAAAATCTTTGTCTTTAATTTTGATGCAATTTAGATCTGCAATTGTTTCAAGTTATATTTTATCGAGTTTAAGTTCTAATAATTATTTTACATTTCACTTACACTTCCGAAAGTTAAAAACAATAAGATCATATAACAGGCGCATTATTTAACATAAATCTTATTGGATTTCTCAGAGGGATTCTCTGAAAATGAATGATATTATGGAAACAACACTTTCAAAGTTGATCAGAAAAAATTTCAGCAGTCGAAAATTATGTAATAGAAAAACAGAAACACATTAAATTGATTTGACATGAAATTTATTCTCTGCAGCAACCACTTACTTCTAATCCTTAAAAAAAATATTATTTTTGAGAAAACAGCGAACTGTTTCTAATTGTGTTTCGTGAGGAGACAATAATAGCAATACTTATATCGAGAACGTGATGTGTAATTTTAAAAGAAACATTGCTAAGGTATGCAAATAAGTTTATAAAACGGGAAAAGGGGAGATTTTAATATTAATTCGACATCGTGCATTCCACACCATTTGTTTGCAGTTCCGCTAAGGCAGGTGGGGTGGAGAGACTACATAAACTTCAACACGTTCTTTAGTTGCGTACAATTGACAACTAAATTACCCATTCGACTTCCAAAGGCAATACTTTGATGATCGTTATTTTGTTAGGGAAACATCTCGAGGTGATGTCGTGAGACCGATAAGACGTATCTTCTACTGAATAATTTCATTTCAATTGGATGGTAGCGGCTATTAATTTCAAAGCGAAAGAAATACGTTAAATAATAAAGTAAACTGGCGTTTCTCTTCCCTTTCAGTGATGTATTTAGGAAGTGCGTGTGTTTCTTATCATCTTTTATCAGGTTTACAAATGATTCATCGGTATTCTGCCCGGAGGAGAGACGAAGTATTTAATGATTTGAAACGGGGGGAAAATATCTTTATCAATGAAGCCTAGCTATCCCGCGATGAATGAGCAAATGATATCAATGTAATATATTTCTCTTCCGCGTTATCAGATTTCTAAACTCGGGTATTCTTTGAGAGTCTGTTAAAATGATATTTTTTTTCGTTTTGAATCCATATTCTAGTAATCTGAGCTTTAATTATTAATTAGAATTGAAATAAACTGTATTGCCAAAATTGAATAGTGTTTACATTAAAACGGGATGATATTTCAATTTTCGTCAGATAAAGAGAAACAAAAGTTATTTTGATCTGAAACATTTTACTAAAATCCTTGCACTTAAATGCATTCTCTTTTCAACTCATTAATTAATGCTTCTTTTGTTAATTTTATTTCCTTCCAAAAAAGGGGTTTGTATTGTTTACGGGTTTTTTAAATCGCAATAAAAATATACAAAAATGGAGCCATGGGTTTTCTTTAAGAATTTGTAAAATGATTATTTTTCTTCAACATTCTAGTAATACAAACATAAATTATTAATCAGAATTGAAGTAAATTGTAATGCAAAAAAGAATATTGTTTACATTAAAATTATGAATACATATTAGAAAACGGGTTGATATTTCAATTTTCCTAAGGAAACATAAAGAAAAGTTATTTTCATCTGAAACATTTTACTGAAATCTTTATACCTAAATGCATTCCCTTTTTCAGTTCATTGTTTATATTTCTTTTGTTAATTTTATTTCTTGACAAAAGGGAGCTTGCTCTGTTTACGACTTAAAAGGCACACACACACAAAATACTGAAATGGTGCATTTTTAAATCGAAAAAGCATTTTAAATGTGAACAAATTAAAGAGTTGTTATTTATATTAATTACGCTATATTTCAAAATCATATCATATCAATAAACAATCAGTCTATGAAAAAAGTAGAATAGTTGATAAGTTTGAAGATATTCATTATTGCTTGTCAATGAAGATGTTTCTTAAATCTTAATCTACTTCATGGCAAATCATTGAAGTTTGTCAACCCATTTTAAGACATTAAAGAATACCCTCACAAAAAACGAAAATTTACAGAAATAGGGATTTTTTTCCTTCTTCTTGCGATTGGAAATTTGAACGGAAACCATTTCGGCTGTAATGACATACCATGAAAACATGTAACGGCCATTAAGCTTTTAGAAATCCTATGAATTTCTTCGTAGTATATGATCAATAATACAAATGGGTCACTTAATTCTCATACAAATGGATAATTCAGTTTTCATATCTTGAGTCCGTTAAAAAACTCAACCTCAGATTGTCACTACTTTTGCTTTCAGATAACTTGAAAATGTATCGTATTTCCAAAGTCGATGCGTAATGGACTTTTCATTGGACACTAAATGAAGCAAAAAGGTTTTAGGATTCTGTGTCGAAAGAAAGGATACAAAAGGACTGATTTTTTAAGAAAAACCGAAAATCGTAGGGAAAAATCATAATTTAAAAAATATTATGCTTCGTTTCTCACTCCTGTTATCACCAAATGGAATGAGCTTATTAGACAGATTTTTACTAGTAAAGAGAGCAAATAAATAAAATAAAGATCATGGCAATGCAATTAGTTGTTTTTTAATCAAATTATTGTCACCCAGAACTTTAAACTGAAAGCTGTTTGAACAACTCGCTTATGGATATTTGTAAATTGTGAGTAAAAGTTGGTACAGTTCCCGAATAGAACTCCTCAAACATTTTGTATTTTTGTGTTTTTCTGATGAATCAGTGTGAAATAACACAAAACAGCATTATAGAATATTATTAAGATAATAAAGGATACTTTTGTTAATTCTTTAAAAGACTTCCAGTATTTAGTCAGGCCGTTGAAATCTTTATATGTACTTAAAATACCATTAAAGAGAAAGTTTTGTTACTAAAAAATTATTTTAAAGCTTATTTAGTGTTATTTGAGCCATTCGAAAAAATTTCTTTTAACACTCATTTCATTTCAACAGGATATCATACCCAGATAATTCAATTAAAAAAATTAATGAAAAAACACTTTTCTATGTATGCTATATACATTTTAGAAATATGCAGTATTATAACAATTTCTTTATATTCATTATATAAAGTTGCATTTGAAAAACTAAACAAACGCAACCAGGAATAGTCTCTTGATATAAGACTAGTTTAGATAAAGAGGAAACAGATTCTCTAAAAGTACAATTTTTATACCGTACTCTTACACCTCTCATTTTTTAAACGAGAGAATGTAAGCGATTTCTCATTTGTTACTCTGAACAGCTATTTACTTCATGAAGCCGTTGTAACTGTGATTTTTTCATTTTTTACCTCATGAAATTTTGATAGAAATTCTTCACCAATTCAAAAGTCATCCAATTAACTATGATATCAGAGCATATATATCCTAATTATCTTCTATAATATAATAAAAGTTTAACGATCTCAAAGAGAATGTCTTTAGAAAATTTCTGTTTTAAGTGTAATATTTATAAAAATTACTTCTGCCAGAGGTTTAAAGAATTCTGAACTCTTTTTTTTTTCTGCAATTTTCGGATATATACGAAAGACGTTCAGGCAGTCTTGGTTCAGTATAACACAGTTAAAGAATGATCTTCACTTTAAAAAGTTTACCGATGGTTTAAAGCGTTTGATGTAAGGAAAATATTGCAACAGATAATCAGCATATGCACAGCTTTTGCATTAATTAGATGTATCCGAATCAAGTTGACGAAGCTATCTTTTAACATAACGCTGCGAAATGTCTACGATTAAACATATTTTTGAGCAGATAATTTTATTATTTTAATCGTAGCTAATCTAATTTTATATCTGATTTTCATTATTTATTTGATTAATTTGGAATTTTTCATGCATAGAAATCTTTCGTGTTATATCCTCAATTTTTTTAACAGATTGAAATTTTCAACATAATTTTTGAATGACACGATTCTTGTGTAATAGAGTCTAAATTTATATAAAAATTAGAATTACATTGAAATAATCTGCTTTCTGGCTTATGCGATACATAAGGTGATACACCCTATAATTAAGATGAAACATTTTCAAAATGCCATTACACATGATATGACCGCTTAAAGTATGGTAATTCATGCAAAATTGCAGTTAAAATTGTCCAGGGAATTTTAAAATTTTACATACTTTTACATAATAAAATACTTTTATCAGCGCACATAAAGGCTGAATTTGTACTTCAATTATTGTCTATTTTTAATTTATATAGCATATTTGATTTGTTTTCAATCATTATAATAAATGTTATGGAATTTTGAAGCCAATTTTTTTTTCAGTTTCCACAGCAGTTAACTTATTTGGAAAAAATTTTTAAATAGATCGATTGATTGAGAATTGATCTCTGAAAATATTAAAATAGTCCTTTGACATCGAAATCACCAAGGAATGTAAAATTCGAACGCACTGGCATACAGGATATGAAGAAAAAAATAAATTTAAAAATTTCATCTCTGCAAACTCTGAAAAAATTGTAGCTCAGAAATGCGTTTAAAAAAGAATATGATAGGAAAAAATGCTATCAGTTATAATTGTATAGAACTTTATAGAGAATGCAACTTATCTATTCTGCCAATTTTTCTTTCAAATAAATTTTCAATGTTGTTTCTGAAATCTGTTATCAACGATGGAATGAAAATCTAAATTTTTACTTGAATTTGAAAAATTATTAGATGAATTCTTTTATACTTTTACTAAAGTGATTCTTTACTTTTGTATGAAAATGAAAACATTTTTCTGTCTTCATTCCTCAGAGTCCGATCTATAAAGAGAATTTCTTTAAGCAGTATGTGGCGTGGCTACAATGTGGGTATAAACAATGAATGCCCCAGGAAAATATGACAGAAAAATACGATGTTTTTCCGAAGACTTTAATTCGGATTTATGATCCTGTAAAATTTTAAATTATTTCCCAACAAATGTAGATAATATATTTTATGTAATAAGCTGAAACTCAACTTATATTTTGAAGATGTAGATCGAAACATTTAAAAATTTTCTTTTAAAAATATCCTTTGAGAGATTTTTATCAATGAAAATTTCTTCAGACCATTGTTTGTTTATCCATCTCTATACGAATGATCAAAATACATATAGATAAATGAAGCAACACTCCCAATTCTACAGAAAAGGATATTTTTGACTCAAAGTAATATCGATATTAGTACCAACAGCTTAATTCAATTTTTATTATTCAATTATTATATTATTCTATTCTTATTCTTAGCCAGTATTTCATTTTAAAACAAAATTTAAATATCTCAGTTTCACACATTGTAAATCATATATCCTTTCATTCATTCTAATCATTCATTCTTCAATTTCATTCAAAAAAGAGCTAAATTTCATAACTATGTAGCTAGATTATTCCAAGGAAATATAAGTGAAAATTTCACGAAACTTTAAATTCTAGAACGTTATTATTACTCTAGCTTTGAAAATTATCTTAGTAAAAAAATTAGTGTCAGTATTATTTCTACTGGGTTTGTTCATACGTCATAGTCAGTCACATTAAAGAAAATTCTCTTTTTCCTAAAAGAGGCTGATATTAATTTTTTTTAAAAAAATTCTATTTTTTATTTTTATTAACTTTTTTTATTTTTAATGACTTTAATTTATCTATGTACAAATTTTGAATAACCTCTAAAAATAAAATTAAAACATTTGAATTTTTAAAAAAACCTACTAATTTCTTACTCAGCATCCTTCAGTTTATGTATCCTTTTCAATCTAAATGATTTTTTAGCAGAATAGATGATAAGCACAAGGCGCCTTGCCAAACTTTTATTTTGACCTCATTTTGCTGTTTGATACATTCTAACAGCTAATGATGTCAATCACTGTCCTGAGAAATTAATGACTCGAGATTTTCGAATTAATATTGGATATTTAATTTTTTTAATGTTATATATGTGGGGGAGATACGAATAAGTCTAATATTTCCATACTGGAAGTTTCTACACATTTGATTTGTAGATGGCATTTCACCGTCAGCTGCATATGTTTGATAAATTCAGACAGCTGTACGAATTTTTTCACGGTATCTTGTGGAAGGATTTATATATTTTAAAGATACAAAACCGAAATGCCGTTACTAGGATAAGATAATTTTAGATGTACCTCAATTACATTTATTTCTTTTCAAAAAACAGATAATCTAAAAAGAGCGAGAACATTAACATAAACTTAAAAACACTTAATTACCACAATGACAGACACCTAGCATTTTTTATAATTTGCCTTTTTGCTTAGTTTATAAAATTCTTCAGTGGCAAACCTTTATTGAATATAGAATTTTCTAGAAAACATTCCTTCATTAAAATATATTTCAGTGTTTGTCTCTTGGTCTTTCCATAGAAAGAGTCGCCTCCCCCCCCACAGCAAAGTAAATAATCTTCTATTGCGTGAGTCATCGAGGCTGTTCCTAACAGGATTAAGCATTACTCAGAGTTTTCTATAGGGCCATTGGATACTTCCCACTTCTCTAACTCCTTGTCGAGTCCATTTGATCCTAATTCCCTCCTGAATAATGGAACTCAAGAAGAGAAATTCTCAGAGGATTTTTTTTTGTGTGTGTGTGTGTTCAGGCAGTTTTTTTTCCAGTTACTGACGTCTGCATTATTAACTTCTTGCTCCTCGCGATCACAATTCTTTCCAGAGAGAAGGAGATTTGGATTTCTCTCCCTTTTCTACCAATTTTTTTTCTTCTTTTCCTCACTTTGAACTTCGGGAAACTGAAGATTTCTGATAAAACTGAGCCATAATTATGAAGAAGAAATCAGGTAGAAGTTAGAAGTCTTGCTTTAAAACTGGTAACAGAATACTGGTACTGGTAAAAGAATTCAACCGAATTTATCACTGACCTTTGACTCTTGCTAAATCATTTATAATGGAATAAATTGACTCAAAAAATTGTCGGTTAAATTTAATATATATAAGATTAAATTCTAGATGTGTGGTCAAAAAAGTTTGAAAATTAAAAACGAATCTATTTTCTGCTTCTTTTAGTATTATTAGTTAGTTAGCTAAAGGAAAGGTTTGAATTTGCAAATATTTAATTCCATTGATCCCGTCTTCGAAAATAATGGTGATCTTGTTCAAATTAAAAATGTTCTTCGCTTTGAAGACGTTACCTGGAAAATATTCAAATTTTGTTAAAATTACAAGAAAAAGACCTTACTATCGCAAATAAGCCACGAATGACAACATCAATAAATCATCAGCAGGCACACGATACGACAAAAAGAAGGAAAAAATTGAAGAAACCATGATAAAAGAAATTCAAGAATTGACTAGGAAAAGTAAAATATAAGTAACAATTACCAGAGACAGATTCATATGTTGAGAATACTGGTTGGGGTTAAAATAGGCAAAAATATTCTTCGATGAGAAGAAACAGCTGTTATTCAGTAATTTAACCTCATATTGTGTACAGTAAATGTTAAGATATGAAACATATTAAATATAGATAAATAAATATTTAACTTAAATCAAATGTGACAAGCCGATTTTCTACTGTGCGTATAGTATATGCAACTATGCTCGCCACGGACATGAATGACAACATCAATAAATCATCAGCAGGCACACGATACGACAAAAGGAAGGAAAAAAATTGAAGAAATTGAAGAAACCATGGTGAAAGAAATTCAAGAATTGACTAGGAAAAGTAAAATATAAATAACAATTACCAGAGACAAATTCATATGTTGAGAGTACTGGTCGGGGTTAAAATAGGCAAAAGTATTCTTGGATGAGAAGAAACAGCTGTTATTCACTAATTTAACCTCATATTGTGTACTATAAATTTTAAGATATGAAACATATTAAATATAAATAAATAAATATTTATCTTAAATCAAATGTGACAAACAGATTTTCTACTGTGCGTATAGTATATGCTACTATGCTCGCCACGGAAATGCGATAATATGTTGTTGTTGTTTAAAATATAACCTCCTACTGATTCAATGGATGTGTATCAGGTTATTATCACCCAAAACAAATAATGCTTAAATATTTAAATTTTGAAAAAAATAGTATTATTACTATAATTAAATCAGTGATAGAAGTGGTTTAGATACGCACGGTACAAACAGGAAAGTCATATTACTGGCTCTCCGTCACAACCGAAAAAAAAAAAAAAAAAAAAAAAAAAGGAAACAAAAATTGACTGACCGGACCGCCGCACTAACGGAAAACTGTGGTTGAGACCTAAGGGCCATCACCAGCCACGATACAACCATCCTCATGGGGAGTACGTTTAACACAAAAATGGGATGAGTCAGATCCCCCACCTTTATTGTATCCACCGGGTTGGTGAGATCCAGCCACCATGCCGGAAGCATCTCATCCCCAATAACGAAATGCATCACGGGTATCATACAAACAGGTAAGATGCGCGGATTTGCTTATCCGTATTATTCATTAGTTCCTCCTTAGGTTTAGAAGCTATATCAAATATCTAAAAGTAGTAAGAGAAAAACAAGCCTTTCTAAAGTGACTGTTTAAGAATCTACTATTAGTAGCCTGATTAAGATGTTTAGTTCCACTAGTATCACTTCCTTCTGAATTTTAAGATGTAAAAAATTTATTTTATTCTTGCTAATCCTAAGTAAAAATTAAATATCGAAATTTGGTAATAAAAAAATAAATGAAAAAGGGACAATATTTTTTTTCTTAAAGATTTATAGAATTAGGAAATTTATGCGAATATTCATTTTTTCACTTCTAGAATTATTTATCATATTTTTTCCATTTACAGGTTTCATCAGTAGTCAGAAATTTCCCATATTAAATGGTTTAGAGGTTTCGTTTATTTTAATTTCATATTAATAAGATAAGACGATTTATTGTTTATTAATTTAAGGATATTGGGTAATGCATAGATAAATTTATGAATTAGAGTGGAATGCTGGAAGAAATTAACAATTACTCATACTTATTTATTGTTTGAAAATTTATGGACCTTTATAAATTCCATCCTTCAAAGTTTTTGAATTCAAATTAAAATCCCCATTACTTGTTATTAATAATTGTAACTTTTCCAGTTGGGGCTAATATCATCATAAAGTCTTCCTTTTCTAAAGGTGGAATGAGAGTTATTATCATAAAAAATAAGCTTTCAACTCACATTATTTTATTTTAATGCTTTGGATTATATTTTTGATAAAGTAAAGGAAGATAAGTTCAAAACAAGGTCCAAATAAGCTCTAAGAGTTAGGAACTAAAACAGAAAAATTTCTAAATTGTGTAAAGTTGATACTCAATATTTTAATCCTTACCTACTAATTAGAATGATGCATCAAAATTAATTTCAAAAAACAGAAATCTTAATGTTTATAGTAAACTAATTAGCAATGATGGAAGTAAAAAAAAATGAATAATTTGTGCAGTATAATAATGAGCCCGTTTCACAGAGAGTCAAGGAAAAATCGGTAATTCCGAAACTTTAATAAGAATTTTTAAATACCATAAGCATTTAATTTAGTATCATTATTATTCATTATTAAACACATAAAAAATGTATGAGTTTCAAAAGTTTTGATGTTTCATTTTCCCCATACAATATTTCTGAAATACATTTTTTTTTTACTAAAGATGAAATCAATATCATATATGAATGCTAAAATATTTCAGATTAAAATTTTATGAAAAGACTTTTTTTATCATTTACTGTTGAAGACAATGATATATATTTTGTTTTATTTTTTCATATTTTACCTCTATTTCTGAGTCTGTAACATTTCGTAATTCCTGATTTCAGAGATTTGAAATAATTTATGTAAACAACTAAACTTTGCAATCCCTTTAGAAAGTTTGATTATTCAAGCGTACAAAACATCATGATACTCACGATTAAATATCCAGACATGCATTGACCAATCAATAGTATTTAATTAATCCAAAAATATTATTGAAATTTTGAATTATTTTAACGAATATTGTGAAATGAGATTGACTATTTCTAAATGAACTCGACTAATGTAAATTAGCAGTATTCTGAATTCTGTGTGAAAACAAACACTTATGACTGAAAATATTTCAGTCGTGAAAATGCATTATTTTAGCTATCTGATTAAACGCGATTAACAAAAAAAGAATTTTAAACGTCTAGCTCAATCAACAAAGTTTCCAGTGTGATTTTTTTCAGATGATAAACAGACTACGTGTTGACAGATTCATTGCGAAAAACTGACAAAAAATTAAAAACTCACAATTCTGTCTGGGTTGAAATTATTACATTTTCATCAGGGATACTTTTAAATTACACAAGATTCGAAAAACTAAAAACGTCACTACCAAACAGCTCAATCCCATTTGATTACTAAATGTTTCTAAAACGTAGCGAGACTTTAAAAAATGTAAGCAGAAAGAAGAAATGTAGTCTCATTTTTTATTAAAGAGGATGGACTAGTTTTATCAACGAAATTTATAAAATCCATGACACGAAACACTGGAAACGAAGCGCGTCTGGAATACACGATGATGAATAAATAGAAAATGTTAATCAGGATGCTTTTTAAGAGGTGATGTCTGATAACAAGCAGATGAGTTCAAATAATAAAGTTGTGCTTTGTCAGAATTTAAAATGTTATCTTTTTTCTTAATTTAGGACTCATTACGCTTTGATGAGCTGATTTTATGAAAATTAAATCCCTATCCCAGAGTGAAGTAGTTAATATAATTTTGTCAAACACCTTTACAATATCAACAATCAAGAAAATATGTTATTTAAAATATATCTATTAAATTGCATCAATGACTTTTTCATATAGTTTTATTTGCTTGTTTTGTTTTGTTACCCTTGAATTTATGAAGATATTATTGAAATGTAAAAGAGTCTCGAAAGAAAAAAAAAAAACTTTAGAAGTTCTGGTTTAGTAACTTCTTAGATAAATATTGGGCTTCCCATAAGTTTCTTAACTATTTCTAATATGAAATGAATACACAATATTTACTGTTTAAGATATTATTTATTCTGTGATATAAGAACCAATTTGCTTGCTCTGTTACCTTCTTCCATCTCTCAGGAAGCCACATTATGTCTTCTTTGCAATATTGTTTTGTTTGGGATAAGAAATAATCCTCGAAATGCGCTTTTATTTCGCTGATGGATTTAAAGCACTTTTCACGAAGATAATTTTTTAAGGACAAAAAGAAGTAATGATCAGATGGAGAGAGATCTGGAGAGTATGTAGAATGTGGTAAAACATCCCAATGAAACTGTAAGAGCTTTTCTCTTAAGACTAATGCAATAATATGTAGTCTCGCGTAATCATGATGAAAAACACCTCGTCGGTTCGTTAATTTTGGCCGTTTTTTGACCACGGCAGCGTTCAATTAATCCATATTGTATTATTGGATTGTATTATATATTGACAGTACTTCGTAGAATTTATTGTTTCACCATGAGAAAGTTTTTTTTAAAGTTTTAGTTATATTAGCGTCCTGTTTAAATCAACACGAGGGCTATTTCATGAGGAAGGAGATAGTTGAAAATTGCACCTTTCCAATCTCACCAAATGGACAAAAGAACTTTTTGAGACTGTAGTCCCGGTTTTGAGATAGTTTAGAGCTCTGAGACGATTGAAACAGATGGCGTAGACTGCTAACAGACAAGTCTGCATGCTTACACAAGCAGAGCCAAATAAGGACATTCATAGAGCGATGAGAAAGAAACTTTTGGGACACCCTAATACTATATGTTTGACACTTGAAATTCTGGTTTCCGCTGTTCTTCTTCACAGAATATCCCGATGTAATATCTAATTTGTTTTTATTATATTAATGCTTGATTTGAAATTTCCACATAATGGTCTTGTACTTGATTAATATTAATACTTGATTTGACATTTCCAACGAAAGTAATGAATCATTTGGAATCCTACTAACCACAACTAAAAAGTAATAAAAAAAATTTTATCAATTGGTAATGCACCGTGGCTAATAGAGTTTCTAATACTAGTCAGTAATTTCTCAGCTGATTGTTACTGGAAATGATGAAGCTAGACTGGATTTTTTCCTTTATATGTTAATGTTTCGAATTGGAGAAATGGGGCAGAACTCGTAGGGGTGTTTAGTTATAGCGTTTCAGTACAGTTTCTTTTCATTCTAAAACAAATAACCTAAGTCTTCTGCCAGTTATATCAATAATATATTAAAATGTTCAAATTCTTATTTTTATATAAATATCACACTACATGATTTTACGTATCAACTTATCAAAGCTTTTTGTTTTGTTGCACTATAATTGACCTATTGATATTTTACATTTTGCTAAGAATAAGGAGCAGTTTTCCTAAAATGTATTTGCGCAGACATAATTAAAAAAAAAAAAAAAAAAAAAAAAACAGATTTTGTTTGAAACTTTTACAATTTTATTTTTGCTTTAGTCGGTACGCATAAAATGCTCTGCTCTTACTGTAATTACTCGTACAGCAAACTTTAGTACTTGATACTCTCTATTTAATTACATTTTAACCATAACTAATTAAGAAAAAATAAACTTCTTTAATACATCATTAAATAATGATTAAGAATTATTATTATTAATAATAATAAAACTTCTATTTTCAAAGTAGCGCAGGGTGAAAAATGATATCCAATAGCATGCAAAAAATTAAATTTCTGAAATAATATAGCAAACAGCATTTGTTTCATCAGGTTGTGACATATTGTACTTAATGATAAAACATCGTACGAATGAGCGTTTTTACATTTTGTGGATGGCCCCTCTGTTACGGAAATGGGAGCTTGGGGATTGGAAGGAGCAGTTACGGCGATCCGTGAGTTGAATAAAAGCAAATGAATCTCAAAACGCAACTCTTTTTCTCTTGCCATATTAACCATTACCTATTCGAGCTCTCTTATAGATAATTTAAAGAGATTTGATTTGCGTGCAGTCTTCTTATTTGAAAAGATATGGATGTTAAATGGTATGATACTCAATTAAACCTTCATTCTAATCTGTTGATTTACTAGGAACGCTTAGTCTCGGACTAAAAGCTCCTTAAAGCAAGGATAGATCCAAAATAAAGAAATTTTTAAGATTCAAGCGTTTACATTCTTCTTTTACATCATTATTTACTAACCGATAATTTTTTTTACTTTTCACCTTTTGAAGAATAGAATTATTGGAGTAAGGATGATTTAATTCAGAGATTTATTAAAAACTGTACTTTGAAAGATATTTATTGCTAACATGTAATTTATATTCTAGTTAACGTATTGGAATTGAATTATTCCTTCTCATGCTATTCTAACACAATGTTAGAATGACTTGTTTCAGAGCAAGGCTATTAACAGGGTGAAATAAATTGGTTGGACACCTAGACACTTAAGTTTTAGGAAGTCATTTGAATGTATCATATATGTAAATTACGACTTACCTATTTTGATGCCTCGAAATTAGATCATTTCACATTCTTGTTCATCATATAACCTTATTGTTATCAATGGGAACTATGCATTATACTAGCTTCCCTATTTTATTTTATTCAATTAATTCGTTAGATAACTGTTTACAAATCTCCAGGATTTGATTTGATTTGATTTATTTCCTATCGTTAAAGAAATTTATATCTGATGCTTTTTTTATTATTTTCTGTATCGTCATTAAAGAATACATTTCCCGATATTTCCTTTCTTGTTTTTCTCAATAGACAAAAACTTACTAAAAACTTTCTCTTGATTCCGTTTTTAAAGTTGCCTCTCCCACCCACCTTAAAAAAACTCTTGCACGACATCGTATCATTTTGGTACATATAAGCGAAAACAAAAAACAAAAAAGAATTTTTAATTAACTACATTTTTATAAATTGCTGATAATTATTGTTTGGTTAATAAGGATTTAAGCAACAGAAAATGAACGAAAACTAAAAAAATGGAGCCTAATATTCCTGAAGTACTTCACAAACTTGAATTATTTCTCTAAAAAAATTTAATGTATTCATTATATAAGATATAGTTATTCGATTAGATAAAAAAATTAAAGAAAATTATTTCTATTTTATAATTGTTTATGTGGATTCATTATTTCTACTTGAAACAAAGGCACAAAGCTAAGAATTTTCGGAATGTTATACTAAGGACAAATGATTAAATTATGCAAATTATAGTTAATTTATTCGTAAAGTATCAACATCAGGTTTTTTTTCATAAAATCAAAATGTTTTTTGACTAGATTATCAATTTCATTTACGTTAAAATATCGTGTTTCGGCATTTTTCTTCTTTGTCTCAATTCTTAATGACTTGCATTAGACTTACCCTCTTTGGCAAGTAGATTATTGATTATTTTTAAGCTGTTAAACAATTAATATAATATTTTCTACTTCCCTTTCTTGCCTGATATCTTATATATCTTATTATAATTTTTGTCTTTCCTTTATATTTAAATTGGCTTTATATTTAAAATAATATTCATATAGTAGCGATAACGTATACATGGAAAATATGTCTACCGTAGTAGTGGAACATAAAAAGGATTGAGTATAAATCCAGAAAAACCAATGAAAGGCATTATTATAAAATGCATTTAAAATATTATTAAATTATTTAAAACTGGAATCAGAAAATTGTTGGGAAATGGAATTTGTATGATTGAAAAGCTTATTTTATGAGGTTTAAAATTTTGCAGAAATGGTTTTTGTACAATCATATGCCTCTCTATGTATGAGAAAATTTGTAATCCCCTTCTTAAAGAATATCGTCTACCCAAGAAATAGCTACAAGCCAATCAAGCTCTGTAGAAAGTTTTGAATGAATTTCTCATCATATAATTCGCATATTTGAAGGATATATGTGCCTCCAAAAGCTATCGTTTCAAAATTGTAAGATGCCTCCACAAAACCATCTTATTCTTGTAAATATGATTAACTTTTCAAATTGATGAAAAGAATAAGCTGCTGGTAAGCAGTAGCGTAAAAAGATAAAAAATGTTAAACTTACAAAATCTTCAATGTGTACTACATTTTGGTATTGAAAACCATGATATTTTGTTAATTACTTTCCCATTATATAATTTTATATTGAAATTTCATAATGTTAACATATTTTGAAATTAACATTATTTAAAATTTTATGAAGCATTTTTATTGCATACATCTTTTGAGCTATGATAATGAGTTATGCTTATGCCCGATCCAATGCTATCACATATCAATATTATTAATTAATAATGGCAAACTTAGTGTTGGTCTACTGCTGACATTTCATAATTTCGTTATTTCAATCCTGACATAAAATATTATACATTTTAAATGCGAAAAAAAGTGACGTTATCCCCTGTTTATCATCCCTGTTAACCCTTTCATTCTATCCTTCATCTAGCAATCATCGCCATAATATTTCGTAATGAGGAGGAGCAAAGGCAGAAATGTAGCTATAGGAATAAATGTCGTGGAATTATTTGTTACATAAATTGCCAAGGGGAAATTTTTCTTATATTTCAAACTTCACTTTTCCGCCTCTTCTTTGCATGATACACCTTTCAGCCCATTTGACGATTAGTTAAAGATTTGAATGAATCATCTACAACATTTTGGATTACGATAGAGCGTTCTTGAGTGAATTAGCAAGGTCAGGCTCAAGTGATAAGCAAGCTGCTTCATGCGCTGTCAGAAAAAGTGAAAGCAAGAAAAATTCGTAATATTATGGAAACATACTGAATATATAGAAGGATTTTTCAGAAAAAATTAAATATAATACATTCCTGAGTATCCAGCCTATGTGGCGAAATAATGAGCCAGATAACAAAGAAGGCGAATAAGCATGATTTCTATGAACTTATTTCTTTGCCTACCAATACCAGAAGACAAAGTTTTATATAAAAACACACTATTACAATACTTTTTCTCACTTATTACTGAGTACTAAGACCCGCCATTCGTCTCAAACCGCATGAAATGTGAACGGGGTCCGAATAATCAATCATAGAATCAGTTGCCAGTAATGTGTTGAGTTAAAATAGAATTTTCTGTGCTAGTATTTTTTTTTGTAAAGCACTACAAGAATTTTTCAGAGAAAAATAAGTTAAAGGATATAAACTGTTCACATTTTAACACGAATTCTATTCACTTCACTGTGGTATAATTATTCGTTACACACTGACGGAACAATGAGGAACGAGAAGAACGCTGTTATTTTCTTGTCACATCTTGTATTTTGCACACAACACGTAAGAGGAAAATTGCAGACGGTATCTTCCAATGCCTCGGCAATATTTCCAATAGAATGCCTCACTTTCCTCAATTAACTACGATAAAGAAAACTAGGCCGAATAGTACGGAAGCCGGATAGTTGGGAATATGCTTATAGTGTAAAAGGGATGTTTTTGCAGTGATGTTTTTTTTTCTTCTTCACCCTAGGTCAGCCGATTCCATTACCATCTGTCACGTGTATATATATATATATATATATATATATATATGCGGTGTCCCCTCTTACCCTCCCATCTCAGATGGGTGATTCTTAATCTGTTTGGATGAACTTATCAACGTTGATTGGTATTAGTAATCCATGTCAAGGACAGAGAAGATCTGATTCGAAACACTGATTTTTCTATAAAGCCGGCAAAGCAAAAGAAGTCCATTTCTGGCATTACTGAGTTGTCAGTTACAGGACTTCGACCGTGAGGATTTGAACCGTCCGAAAATGCTCACTGGCTTTTCTTTACTCCATAGATATTATGCTGCTCTGTTGGTTAGTTTCTAGTTGTTTCAGTGAAATATTGAGAAAAATTTTATAAGCAAGCCTCCTTGTTCAAATTATTATTGGAAAACGATAGTCAAACATATAGTATAGAATGTTTTTCTCATTTGTTCCAATTTGAATAAAGTTAGGAATTTAAGAATGCCTCATAAAAGCCTAGTAAAAGAGGCAATATCCTAAAAATTAAAAAAAAAACACTAAGATATGCAGCAATAACTTATCACCACACAATGGAAGTTATGAAGAAATCTTCTAGTCGATTTCGGACGAGAAAAAATTATAAAACCTGGTACAGTTCCGAGTGTTAACTTGCCAATTAAGATCACGGAGCAAATCTTTCAAGAAGTGAGAGGGAAAGAAAGAGAAGTATTTTGAAGGAAGCTAAGAGCAGTTTAAAATATCTGATCTCTACAACATTATCTGAGATACAATCATTTACTACATCCACAATTAAAAGCATTTGCTCGTCGGAAAGCAAACAGATAAAGGAAATTTTTCTAAAAACTATTCAATATTTTGAAGCAGAAAAAGGGAATTACGAGGTAAGGTAGTAAAATATTTAAAGGGTCATTAATGAAATTTTTGAAATCCCTAATAAAAGATCCAAAGATGTTGAAATAAATAGATGATAGCCCAGTCGAATTTATTAAAACCCATCTTATACAGCGGGATACATGGTAAAAAAAATCTGGTCAATACATTGGCATCTTTTAAAAATTTCATGTTTGTTGAAAAATGTTGCTAAATAATTATTTGTCTGTCCAAATTTGCGATGGGAAAAAAGAAAGAAAGAGAGAGAAATCTTATTCAAAAACTTAATTATGGTAATTAATTAATTAATTAATTTAATTATTTATGTTATTTTGAAAAAGGGAGCTGAAAAGAAAAAAATCTATATAATGTGAGTTAAAAATAAGTTTAATCATTCTTTGGTTACGATGAAAACAGAATGTTTAATAACGTATATTAAAATTAAATGCTTCCATTTTTTAAATAAATAATAATCTTCCTACGCCACACACACACAAAACATTGCTTAGTAGATTTTAATTTTAACAATTTCAAATGACTTTTGAATCAGGGGGAGGAGGGAGAATCATCACTAAATGAGTCTTAAAATTAGCCATCTTGACAGGATAACAATATTATCAGCTAAATAGATTCAAACAATGAACACTTTCTTATCCATTTATAGGCCCAATATGACGCTGCAGGATCTGATTGAGGTAGAATCGGGTTTCAGTGCTTACTAAATGCATGAGGGATGAGGACATTGTTATCAAAGAGAAGTCCGAGGCAGGGTGACCTCGGTTAGAGCCTATTAGCAGAAAACCTCCTCCACTTTTAAAGGATTGTGCCGTCACTCGAAACTGAAACGACGTGGTTCGGTCTGATTTCAATGCTCTGACGCCTTTCATGCTTAATAGGGGTTGTATCCATGTGAAACGCTGGTATTCATCTAAATATATAGCGCATAGAATTGGAGGAAAACTGTAGCTCTCAAACTGACTTCGAAAGTTAAATATTTTTTATTCGAAAAGATCTAGAATTCTTGAACTTCAAGCTGAACTGTAACAGAAATTTTCGTAAATCAGTAATTTAATACATTTATTAGGGATTTTTTTTAGAAATTTTAAAATTCTGGTATTTTCTATGTTTTTTTTTTGGTTTTTTTTTTTGCTGATATAGGACGGATTAATGTTTAGGTGAATCTGGCACGAGCCAGGAACTCCGAAAAGAAATCTATAGAAATATTTAATTTCTATAGATTTATTTTTAAAACTTTATAATTTCATTTTCAGGTAGTCTTATTAAATGGATTTGTTCATATAGATTGTATTAATACTACTAATCTATGTGAATTTTTAGACAGAATAAAACCTATTTCTTTCATTTAAGAAATCATTCTTCGCACAAAACCAGTATTTTATTGATTATTCTGTATGATGAGTTCGCGTTATCACTGATTATAAAATACTTCAGCAGTCAATAGGAATGATGTAAAATCTCAACGGTCAAAATTATTCCATTTCTAAAGACGCGATTACTTTCAAAAGAATGATTTGCCATGATTGAAACATTAAATCAATCAATACAAATTATCCATTCTTTTTCCCTTATCGATAGTCATTTGAAAACACTAATCAGGGTTTAATCTAATTTCGTGTTATTTTCATCTGACTATCAAATTTCAGATTTGAAATCTCATTGCAATGTATTTTAATGCCTGTAAATTACATTATCATGAGAGAAATTATAGCTTGCTGAAGAATCAACAAATTTAAGAAGCGCTACTTTTCAAAGTCGTCCGAGGCATTTTTTTATTACTTTTAATTTTTAAAAAACACAAAATGCCATATAAGACTTTTCTAATAAATAATGCAGGATTTATTTTAGATATCTTATTTATGAGCATAGTATTTGATTATAAATATTTAATCGAAAATCACCTAAATTTAATTAATTAATTGAGATCTGTAAAGGAAAGGAAAGCGAGCAAATTGCATGAAAATATGAAATATTTTCTTGCATTGATGTTTAGTTTTATATTAATAGTTTTATTGAGGGGAATGATAACTACATAACTTGATAACTACATTTAGCTTTAAAATAACATTTTAAAACCTTAAAATATTAATTTTTATAAATAAAGCATGAAAAATGTTTTGAAAAATAATAATTTCAATTAGTTGAATATCTAATTAGTTGAATCCTGTTTTGCTATCACTTATCCATAGTAGAATCATCTAATTAGGGATTAGGTTTAAATCAAATGGAGACAGCGGCGGCTATGGTATTAAAATAACTGTGTTCAATTATATTATGAAGCTTCAAAATAAATAATATAAATCATATCTAATTTAAGAAATATCTATTTTAAATTTAATTTCCTAAATTAACTCAGTTTTTAAATAATTTTTGTATTAAAAAACTCTTAAAAACCTAGAGGGTAGTTAAATTATTTTTAAACATCGAATGGGCAAATTCAACGAATGAAAATAATTCAGAAATAATAATTATTTTCTCACAATTCTTAATTTTTGTCTGTGTTAATCGCAATAAATGTGAATTATTTGCATATAAAAAGCGTCAAAGTGCCTGGCATAATAAAACAAAATATATAAATGTTAGTTCCACTTTTGCCTATAGCAAAGATAGGTTTATTTACACACAAATTCGGTGAACTCCTTCTATTTTGCATAATTCCGCGAGCATAGCCTGCGTCTATATTCATCCCGGTACAAGTTTTCCTGGTAAGAAGTTTTTCAAGAAAAAATATGGAATAATGATGCAGAGTTCACGGCATTTCTTACAGTACATGGAAAAAACGCGCGTAAGCAACTTTGGATGAAGTGAAATTGTTACGTTTAGACGAACTAGCGTAATCATTGACAAGTCTTTTAATTTTTTTACCGTTATGTCTTCAACTTCTGAAATATATAGTAGTAAATATAGGAAGTACTAGATGATTCTAATTTAAAAGGATTCAATCTCATTGGTGATATTAGTTTATATTTTCTACAAATTTATATATTTTTGAAACTTCAGAAAACACCAGAAGTAGTTTTAAATATACATGACTCCAAGGAACATTTAAAACTTGGCTACTTGAAATATATCAATTCAATTCATGTAAAATACGTCCGCTATTTTATAATTCCGAATATTGAATATTACTATACATTTCTTAATTCTAAAAAGTGCATACTACAGTACATTTGCGTGGTCAATAATTGTAACCCTTAGGCCCTCTTCCAGATATCATTCTTGCCTACATTCATTATGATAAATAATTTTTTTTCGAAAAAAATCAACTATTACTTCTTGTTTTTCATCTTTGCAGCAATAAAGTTAGTCTTTGTATTCAGTAAATTATCTAATTATGCTTCCAAAGGAGGCAACATAAAATCTATACAAAATGCGAGGAACAAATTAAAAAAGATCCGAATTCAACATTTATATATAAAACCTTATTAACAAATAAAAAAAAAGTAATTTTAAGAAATAATACATAAATAGTTATAACTAAATTTTCGATGATGGAAAAATTCCCTAAATAAATAATTTTAACTTAAAAAAACAGCATTTAACTTTAACTGCAGCAATCGCATATTGAAAATTTGAAAAGCAGTGTAAATGTTATCTGACAAAAGATGGTAAGTTTTTTTAATGCAATTTTTTTATTGAATACATTATGCAAGTCGTCAATTAAATTAATGAAGTTAATAAATTGTTTATTTATTATCACTAAAGAAATAAAATATGGAGTTTGTAACTAAAGGATATTGGTGATTTAATTAAACTGATGAATACAGTTATAAGCTTACAATTTTTGTTTTGAATTCAAAGTAAACAATAAAAAAACGAACTTTTAAAAAGAATAACTTTTTAGAAAGTCATTCTTTTTATGACATTTTTAATTTTTATTTTAAGAAATTAAATGTAAAAGTGGGGGGGGGGATTGAAGCACAACCAAATTCAGATTTAAAACGCACGAATTAGTAAAACTGTACTGTATTTCTAATTTGTAAAATTTTTCATTAAACTTTTAAATTAGCTTATTTACTTATTTTGGTTTATTAAGCGAAAACAGTATTGTCTATACTGCTTGGCAGTTCGCAGCATCTCCAGCCTGTAAGCATAACACATGGAAAATCATGACTCATATAAACACCGCTATCTTTACTGCATCGTCTGCCTATCAATATATAGCTCGCTTTATTCTTACAGACTGTAACGTCTGAAAGATTTAATTAATTAGAAATAAGGTGCCGAATCCATGAGATATTATTCTTATTCTATCAGCACATCCGGAACGTTGCTGTAAAAACTTATCTAATTTGATATCAACAAAACCAATTAAAAAATAAAAGAAATATCAAAATCAGGTATCAACGTAAATTTTATCAATTTTGTTTTACTCACGATGGACCAATAGGAGGATGTTTGGCTTTGACGGACTTAACATCGTACCAGACCCAAAACACTGCGGTTCTTCTTTTCGAGTCTGAAAACTCGTGAATCAATCAGCTAGTGAGTTTCAAATGCAGCCATTAAATTAGAAAATTGGACAATCAGTGGTAGACACCATCGCCTGATTCTGAATAAGCAGCGCATTTAAATCTTTTTAAGACGTGATTGACAAGAAACCGAAGCAAAAAAGGAATATTGTCTGTACTGCAGACAAAAGTCGTACGTACTCACAGAAAATCTATAGTTTCTACGGATTACAAGCCAGAATTGGATTTTAATATACACGACTGAATTCGGAGACGAATTTTAAAAGAATGACACCGAAACTTTTATATTGTACCAAATAGCTAAAACAGACAAGAAAGTTCCCTACTAGAAGAAAAAAATGTACTCAATGCCTTTAGTTTTTGAAAACACCGCTTATTCAACGAGAACTCAACATCGTTTCCAATGTTAGAAAAAATAGAGTTAGTTAAAAACAAATTTATATATTACTTAAACTACGCACTATGTAATGTATCACAAAATAAATTTTTTAAAAAAATAAGCATTTTATGAGCATTATTAAGTTAACGTTAATAATTTTTTATCAACAAAATTTATCTACATTTTGAACTTAAAGTATCTGAAAAATAAACCTAAATGTAACTACCTTAAAATCGACTGTCTATCACACTCTCGAAGGAGTTGGATACATGCATAATCAATTTCATAAAATGTTATAGAATTGATTTTGAGATATCATATTTTCCGTGAATCAATCACATTGAAATATTCATTCTTCAGAAAAAGTGTTTATATATTCTATATATAAATTAGTTCATCCACATGCAGTGGAAACAGACTTGGTTTTCCCAATTTTTACCACAAATGCCAAAAAAAAAAAAATGCAAACTAAGGCTTAGTAGGTAGATTTGATTCAAAATCAATGTAAATTTGAAATAAGAACGGAGCGAAATATCTAAAAAAGTTTTTAAAATGTGAAAAGCTTGCAGCTTATGCACGCAGTATTTGACTAATTTAAATATTTCCAACCGGTAAGAAAATACTATTTTACAGTAAATGAGATTGATTTGGATTGAAAAGTTAATTATCAATATCCATAATTTTAATTTTTAAAACGTGTGTACCTGTCATCCTCTACAATCAAAAAGCTTGTTTTTCATACCAATTATAGCAATCCAAGAATATATCCATTTACAAAAATCAAATCCTTAATACAATAGAGAAGACTGAATACCTAAATTCAACCCAACGCATACAGGACGAAGTACGAAATTTGAGTTATAAAGTATTCTTTTTGTATAAATTTTAGAAAAAAAATTGCGTTATTTGGAAATAATTCTTTATTTGCGAATATCCTCTTGTTTTTGCGACAAATATTTTTTCCGAGTTGAAAATTTATTCAGAATTTTCAGAAGCGAATAAATGAAAACTTAAATGGAATGCTAAGAATAAACAATAGCAATAAATGCCAATACTAAACTTAATGCGATTGGTCAAACGAACGTTCTGATAACTAGAAACAATTTATTGTAATTAAAAGAATCACCAAATCAGAGAGAGTTTTATCATTCTAAATGACATAAAATTTGAACGTTTCAGACGATGCTCTTGCCATTTAGCAGATTTTTTTTTAAATGCAAAAGTCGGAAAAAATCAGAAGGGTGTAATTTAAGATAATCGCGAAAGATTTAAATAACTCTGAAGATAAAGAAAAAATCCTCTGAAAAGATAGGAAATATCATATGTCCTTATTATTTTAGCACTTCTATAATGGTTCAAGATTGTTACATTTCTGGAAGAAATATGACATTTTGACGAATTTTGTGATTCCATAACTTCGGAAACATCAATACATTCATCACACAATATTCGGATAAAATGGTACATCCCCCCCCCCCCCCCCAGATGATTCTGGTATTCGACATTTGTTTACAGATACGACACAAAGTTTTACAGAAGAACGGCAAATCAAAAGCTATTTCGAAAGAGATTGAACTCATTAAGCAAATTTCAGTCTAAATGATTTCTGACTATGGGACTTCTCAAGAAACAAAGTTAATCGCGAAAAACTTTTGCTTTTTTAATTACTCCTTACTTTATAAATGACGAGTTTTTTTAATCTAAAATGTTTATTGTCCGAATTCTGTATCATTAGAACTTATAAAAAGCTCCCACAAACCTTTAAGTAAGTGAAATTTAATTTGATCAGCGTTTTTTATGAGATATGCTGATTCTATTGTTTTTTATATATGTTTAAATATCATTTATTTCCTGAAATAAAATTCACCCCTTTTTCTGTTCAATTCATAACAGCTTTGCCTAAGCCCTAAAGATAGTCAAGAACTTGCAAAGAAACTTTCTTTTAAACACTTTTTTTTTTAACATATAAATGGAACTCAATATGGCATGATGGTTTGCGGACCACTTATTAATGTCTGGGCAGCCTGATTCAAAAATATTTTTCTTTTGTTGAGACTTCAATGCTTTATAAGCGTAGAAGTCGGACTTCCGTAGTTAGATGTTTTGGAACTTGAAAATTAATCATTTATTGTGATTATCATTCGGTGAATATATAGAAAACCATAAATATTATACAAAAAATGCTTTTATCAAAATAGTAAAAATGAAAAAATGAAAAAACTAAAACAAAAAAAAATCTTTAATAAATTAGTGCAGAAAGCAGTGAGAGAAGGATTAGCAGTCACGATAAATATTACACGAAAAAGAATCGTGTATTCTTAAGAAGCATTCAATATATATATATATACATCATGCATGTGCATGTGATTGCTATTGCAATTTCTTTAGAGCATCTATCTGTACTTCAGACTTTTGCAAATTTTGTTTTGATTGCCGTATGCTTGATAAAAAATGATTCTTCTTCTTTTATACACTGGAATCGAGTTTGTGTTTTAGGACACATAAAAAATCTTTGGCTAATTCATAATATGGCATATAAACCATTCTTTGGCTAATGTGGCGGTGCCACATTCATGGAATTAAAATATATGCATCAATTTACAATAAAATGAAACAGAGAATGTCTATGAAATCCAAATGTCTAAAATCGTAAAAATGTGAGTTATGTAAAAGCACAGCAATGATGTCGGATATGGTACAAAACTAAAATGCGTGGAAAAAGAGTTTTTAAAATTTTTATGATTACTCTTATCGGAAGCACTCCACAAAATTATTTATTTTAAATCTTAATATGGTGAATTCTGAATCCTCTTATTTTGAGACTCTTTTTTTCAATTTCAAAGTCAAAAGTATAACAATCTTGAGAAAAAAATTACTTCGGGACAATCTGTGAAGTAATATTTTTAATATATTTGTAACTTTTGCATCTCTTTTTAGAAACGGAGAATCATAATCCGTTTCGTGACAAATTATTACTCAGCCCTACATAAGAGATTCCATGATTTAGAACTAATACAAGCATTTCCAAACTATTACACAATGAACCTAACGTGCTGCTAAA
This sequence comes from Argiope trifasciata, assembly GCA_026543055.1. Lineage (NCBI taxonomy): Eukaryota > Metazoa > Arthropoda > Arachnida > Araneae > Araneidae > Argiope > Argiope trifasciata. The sequence goes on along the minus strand of JAPMOQ010066939.1, from coordinate 246,022 downwards.
TGTTCACAATTGGAATTATTAAGGAAATAATGAAATTTTCATCGAATCTTTCAAAATTATACTTTTGATCTTCAAAAGAATTTTTTTTTATATATTTATAGACGATAAAAAAATACTCAATATAAAAATTATTAGTCCCAGACAATAAAAAGTTTCAAAAATTCATGAAATATTAAAATTTCGTAAAATTTTGATGTCGCTAAAACACTCTAAAATCAGATGCTTTCGTTTTTTAAATATGAATCTACATGTACAAAAATAAAAATGGCCCCATATAATACAAGTAGTGATCTTGAAAAAATATAAAAACCTCTTATCAAGACAATCGCCAGCTTTCTCTCAATTAACAAATTGTTAAAATTGGAAAATCTAAATCGAGGGTGAAGTTCATTCCCAAACAAACGGTTACCTCTCTCTGGAAAGTAATTGTTTTATTTTTGGCTTATTGTTTCTTCCATGCGGAGTTTGAGTGGGCACAATGCATCCATCCATATCACCAATGTAAAACCAGTGGGAACAAAACTCCAAGTTTGACGTCTGCAACCTGAATTGAAGCTGCTGCCCCCCACCGCTCGTAACTTGGAAGTCATTTGAGAGGAGCCCAAAAGTGGAGGGCTCAGCAGGGGCTACGATAGAAAGGATGACAAATAGCTGTCCCCTGTCAGTCTGAGCTTACCCGTAAGTAATGATTGTGGTAGGGGGAGGCCTTATCTGGGTTTCTCCATCGACTGCCTCAGTAATCACTAGCAAATGATGCTGCGAGAAGCAGGTTATCATTCAATCGCTTGACACCCTTCCCTTCTATCCCGATTAAAAACAAGCTGGTTGCTCATGTTTTCCCCTTCTTATATTAATTTTTGCCCCAATAAAAGCTTCACGGCTTCCTATACTATTAGCTCTAATTTTTTCTTTTCATATGTAGCAATCTACATTTATTATCAATATTTGGTCGTCTAGAAAACGATAAAAAATGACAGTTACCAAGATTAGAAAAACGTTTCTGTTAATTTGCATCGGTTCATTAAAGATGATTTACTGAAAGCTGAATTAGAAAGAATAATCTTATACATCACTGAGGTTATTCGTTTTGAAGTGAGCCTTTTTTTTTGTTGGTAAATTTCATTCAATGCCAAATTCGATTACTTGTCGAAACTCATATGTCTGATCTCAATTATCATTTTGTCCATACTCAGATGCTAGGAAGTTTGCAATTATTTAATTATAGCTGATATTATCATTTATTTAAGCATTGATGGGATGAAATCATTTGCTTGTGTTTAATTATATACGAATATCATTGCCCTATAATATGAAACTTCTGTAAGGTGTTAAGATGGGAAAACGGCTGCGATTATTAAGCGTATTGGTTTAGTACAAGCTCTTGAGGCTCGTTTCGTGCCTCGAGACCCTGCATTTCTTTCGGATGTAATCGATGCACATCGCAATGCTAAGTCGATGGTGACAACGTTCGGTAGAGGAAGAAACACAAGACAACTCTGTGCCTGCAGCCCTATAAACATCTGCTACCATTATTAACTTACTTCCAGAAAAATGCAATCAGAGTTAATTGAAAAGACAGAAAAGAATGCTAAAGAAACAAAAGCAATTGAACTTTCTGGTATTCCAAATGCGTTTTTGAATATTGTGATCTTGATAATTTTTTATTGTTTATGTGTTTTTTTTTTTTTTTTTTTTTTTTCAATTTTTATTCAATTCATTTCGCAGTTTTGACTTCTTTTTTTGCTGACTTAAAATTTCGTGACACAACTCCAGATGCATAAATGTGCAGGGAAATTAAACAAGCAATCCTAGTTCTGATTACCATAACAGATAATTAAATTTTAAGAAACGTTTTAGATCCTGAAGTTTGCCGAACGGAAAGGATTGAAAACTCTAATATAAGAATTTCCTAAATCATATCCATACTTAGGAAGAAAAAAACTGTTGGATCTCAATTTAAAAAAGGAATAAAATAAAATAATAATATATTTGAAACATCATTTATAAAAAATATGAAACGAGATGATAGCATTTTAGTTTAAAAAATCCAAAATGAAAAACATTTTTCCTCCATTACAATATTTCCAAAACTCAATTCAAAGGAGTGACTGCTGAAGGAAAAAGTGATCCTTTTTGATCATCTCATTCATGTAAGATTAAGTAATTTTGCTATTTTATTTTCCCACTATCTCCTCCCCACTTCTGAAACATGGCTCATTTACTATTGTGCTAATATCATCCTATTCATAAAATGACTCCATTATTACCCTTCTATTAAATGCTGGCAATTCTGCAAGGTTTTGAAAGATGCTGTATTTGTATAAAGGCATCTTTAAATATTATTCAGTTACAGCAGAGAAAATGCTTAGGGTAAAACTCTTTTCAGATTTCCGATTTAATGTTTCGATTAAATTTAAGTTACATGATAGTTTTTCCAAGCTAGTACTTGCTAAATATACGCTGACATTTTAACTGTATTTACTTTCTGTTTCGAAGTATTGTGAGAGTTATTCTGGGACTGGTATCTTAATTTTAAATCTTCATCAGGACATTTGTGCGGGGCTTCTCTACAAGCTTCATTACTACACCGGACAAAGCACATTTGACCCCGAAGTAATATTTAACACCATATGTATTAGTTCAACGATTCACTGGCAAGATTGGTTTCAAACTTGAAAACATGCGTCCACAAAGGTGGAACCTTATCAATACAATATCATAGGCACACAAAATGATGACATTATTTTCGTAGTAATAGTAATTATATATTTAGTTTAATTATACTAATGTCCCGTTTTGAGGCAATATTTACGACATTTTTGGACATATGTCACAATTTGAACATCTCGATGACAACTGAGCTGGCAACTCCCTCTTCATATCCATGGGAAGACCCTAAATTATTGAATTCTAAAGCTATCATCTGAGATTTAAAGGGGGAGGGGATCTAGAATCATTATGTTCTGTGAGTTTTTTAACTATTCATTTCAAAATAAAAAATATAAATCTATGTTTATTTGAAGTATTTAAATAAGAGTTTCCAAATAAACAGATACATATAATTTATGTTTGTATTTATCCACAATTATTGCTTTAATGACTTTTTTATTTTATTTTACAACCTTTATGCAGACCTGATGAGTTTTTAATTGTTCGAAGTCAAAAATGTTACACAATTGAAAAACTTTTGAAAAAAATGAGTGATATGAATAAATATTACAAATATAGTGTTCCAAACCAAGATCTGTAAATGAAATGAGTTTATATCATTATTCAATCAATGAAACCAAGCAGAAACCACAGGCTCTACATGTGAAATATTCTTACTTTATGGTAAATTTTTAAAAATATTTATTGAATTGATTTATAACTTAAAAATATTGTATAAATTTTCACAGATAATTTTTTAAGAATGATAGTTTTTTTTCAATCAGCAGTTTAAAGCTTTAGCTTTTAGCGTCTATTTTAAATTTATGCCAAGAATAAAATAATAATAAGTGCTTCAGTGAAAGGATAATTAGAATTTCAAAAGCTTGTAAATTTCCTTCGGATTTTTTTAAGAGCATAATGGTTGCCATATTTTTCACCTTTACATAATATTAAAGTAAGCTCTTGACATAACTCTAAAATATTTATCTTTCTCACCTAATCCAATCTAGTGGTACGGCTGATGTTTACAAGTTATTGATATGTTCATCAACCTAACTTTCTCCTTCTTCTGAAGTTATGTTAGCTAGGACAAAATCAAAAAGCTGACATAGCTGCTATCAACTGTAAATGGCTGCTTCAGTCTAAACGCATTTCTTCGTCTAGAATTTAAACAGAACGTGTGATGAAATGTATCATTCATTCATTAGATTCATAATATTCCAAAAAAGCTCTTGAATGAATAAGTTTGGAAATTTTGCAATACATTTCAGCTTCAAATTCATCTCTTTTTCATGTTTCTACTTGATTATAAAGAGATAAAAAATATCCAACTGGAAGGGAAAGCTGAAACGACTAATCAGTTTCAAGATTATTATTTTTGTTTTCCATGCTCCCATATTATCCACATCCATACATTAGTCATGCGGATATAAAATGAAGCATAATTACATCACCGTTAAATAGAAATTAAATCTCGGAAATGTGAATGCTTCTTAAGAATTTTTATTAGCAATTCCGATGTCAATAAGCGGCAAAGGTTTGGAAGAGCAGAATAAAAATAATGAGAAATATTCTTGAATCGCACGGTTGCACTTATGTGCACTCCACACAAATTTATCAGATTAAAAGAAAACTTCTATCATTAACCTAAATGTAGTACAAGAAAGCAAGCAAAAAGGACAAACAGTTTAGTGAAGGATGGAAACATCGTTTAACTTCTTCAAGGACATTGAAACACATGTGTACGGCATCGTAGATTCCTATGAACTAAAATTATTTCTTTGGAAAAAAATTCTTAAAAATACTCCTGTTGTTTAGAAATTCATAATTCATTTGAATTTCTATAGATGAGTATAAAAAAGTACTGCAAATTAAAAAAATATTTTTTTACATTAAGGACTTTTTTCAGAATAGGTGTGATTGAATGTTATGAAATATTGACTTTCAACCATTATTGCTTACATCTATTGAGGAATGAAATTCATTTCGTACTATCCGGTCCAGTTTTCTGTCGTAATTACATGATGAAGACAAGGTGTCTATTAGGGACTTTTTCAAAACCTAAAAACTGTAAATTTCGACTCTTTTCTGAGGGTTATCTTTTCATATCTGTGTATTTATCAGTGTCGTTTATCAATAGAAAATAAAATCAGCTTACACCAATTTTCTTAAGAACGAAGCTTACGATTTACATTAATGATTTGTTTATATTTCCTGCATTTAATTTGGGCATGACAAAATTTAAGTTAAAATGTGAACAGTTTATATCTTTTAACTTAGAATTTATTTGTTAAAAATTCTCTTACAAATTCTTGAAAGGTGCATTGCAGCACTTGAACTGCTAGCACAAAGCTTTCTATTTTAATTTAACACTTTATGGCAATTGCTTTTATGATTCCCTGGACCTCGGCTGCATTTGCATTCAGGTAACTGGAGGGCTTAGAACTATATAAGAAATGAGAAAATATGTATTAAAGCTTTGCTATAAAAACTTTGTCTTCTGGTATTGGCGAGAAAAGAAATGGATTCATAGAACTCCGGCCTGTCCAGCTTTTTTGTTATATGGCCAGTCCTTCTTCCTCATTGGATTGGATCCTCAAGAGTGTATTGTACTGAAACGAACTTTTCTGCTGTTTGTACTGCAACTAAACATAAATTATTTGGTAAAATTTAGTGAGAATTTTATGACAATAAGTGGTGTATAACAACCTGACTAAAGGTTTATCACATGAAAATGAGATTGAATGGCTACATAACAAATATTGAATAATCCATTGAACATAGCGGGTTTACACTCCCTCTAAGAGGACATTAAGATAATAGATACTCCTTCATTGCTGTCTTTATCACGAAAAATAGCCGATAAGATTTAACATCATCAACTAATTACCCAAGATAATCTTTCAGGCGGATTGGTTACTTAATTTGTCTTGATGGATGACCAACCGCTTAATGGATGAATCAGCCACTGTTCAAACTAACAAGCTGAAGTCTCTGTGGAAAAAGAGGACTAAATAGAGAAGAATGAACAGATTCCATTTTAATATTTTATAATTATCTCTTCCGAGAATTATCTTTTCTCTTAACGATTCCATTTAAACTTTTTATCGACTTCATTTTAAACCGAAATTGGTAAGATATTTATATTTGAAATAAAGTAAATGAAATAGCTATAATAAATAATGAAATTTTCTTTGAAAGGATAAGGATAATTTTTGAGAATATGGTTACTGATAGGTACTGCACAACTACTAAACCATTGTGAACAGATATTGTACCACGAATAAGATGTTATTTGCAAGTACACCGCAATTACGGGTTAAAATGTTAAGATATATCGAATAATATTGTTATATCAAATTCAGTATGCTTCTATAAGAGCTTAGAAATATTTTTATTTACTAAAAATTATTTTTGAGGTAATTAAAAAATGAATGATATTACTTTAAGAACTTTTTAATGAATTGTCAGAGATAATGCGATACTTCTGATTTTGAATTATGCTTCACAATTTATTTTATTCACTTTACTGTAGAAATTATATTTACTTTATTTATTAGCTATAAAAATAAACTTATAGGCAAGTTATAATAGTCAAATTTCCCTTCTGGGTGATACATAATTTCAAAAAAATGTCTTAAGAAATTTGAAATATTTTTGAAGTTGTTGGAAATCCATATTTAATTATTGAAATATGCTTATAATTCCAGAGTCAAAATGTAATTTTCAATGGAAAAGCGCAAAATTGATTAACGTTGAAAATATGAACAAAATTAGTAAACAAAGAATAAAGAAGTTAAGGAATCTAGATTTCGTATGCCCTAGAATGCCTCCAGTTAATCCTGCCAAAGTGATGAGCTCGAATACAACTCTTGAAGCGACTGTTGTATGTTTTAATACTTTAACTGGTTTCGTTCTTTTTCATACATTATTGATTTCTGGATTCATATAAAATAACTCATTTCTTACTCCTCAAAATCCCGTTTGGTTCAATGTAATAAGCTAAATTCATTAATGTTGGATTCAAGAACAACGCAACGCAATATCTCTATATACCAGACAATAACTGCTCTCAAAACTGCAAGACAAGAAACTACAGTAAGTGCAATTTTTCTTGTAAACAGCATTTTTATCAGTAAGTACAATAGCTGCAATCAATGATATTTGTGTTTTTTTTTATTAATAAGTTCAAGAATAAATAATAACTAACTGAATTAGTGTAATATAATTTTTTTCATCGGTAAAATGCTAAAAACATTTAAGAATTTATTTAATATTTTTCAATTTTTTAATAAGAAATTGTCTTTTAAAGATTAATCTCATTCTAATATATTGCTCTTCCGGAGAAGAAATTGTTACGCACGAAATTGAATTCTTTGTACTTCATCATGATTCTCTCACTGTTTATGTTTACCAATTTAGAGTTATAAACTTTTTCTCGGACGCGGCTCAAAAAGGGACCACTTACGAGGAAAACATTTTTTATGAACACCAAATTAAAAGAATAAATCTGAAATGAAGAGTAAATTGATGCTAAGGCCTAAGAAATTGGTAATATTAGAGAGCCAGTTTTCATAAAATTGAAATCGTTTCTTGGTTGTTGTTTTTTCCTTGTTTTACTGATGGTTCCCCAGTTTTGGTCGCGAATGTTGAATAATTTGGGAAAATGCTACCTTTTGAATGTTTCGAAATGTTTAATGTTATTCTTTCTGCTTTGATTACGTTTGTGATCGGCAATATGTCATGTATAATAGTAAATCAAGCGTGTAGAAAACTTATATAAGTAATTAATTGCCAAAAAAGGGTTTCGTAATTTTTTCAAAAAAATTAGGTAACAATCAAGTCATTGGTATGATGCGTAAATGTTGTGTAGGATGTTTTTCTTTAAGAGAATTCGCGACGCTGATTTAGGCAATTCTAGTAGAATGCATGTATTGTACAATATGTGCAGTATAAAGCAATATTCTCAATATTGTATGAAATAAAACAGTATTCTCAATAGTGTACAATATAAAAAAAGATTCACAATATTGTATATCATAAAACAATATTCTCATTATTGTATAATATTGTTGAACTATCTATGAATTTTTTATCTTGAGAACTATGTTGAACTATGATATAATATACTATCGCAAAATAATATATAATATTGTGAAAAAGGCTCTGCTACCCAAGATATAAATAAAAATAGATTATCTCAGTTTAAATAAAAAATCACATGACTGTATTATTCAATCATTACTGTCGAGAGCCGTTATCATTTATTTTATATTTCAAAAGGTAGTGGGGGAGATTGTACATGAACTCAAATTATGATCGCTTTTTATTCCCTAGTTGTGAAACAATTTTTTTTTTAATTATAACTTCATTATTATTGATTTTTCCAATAAAGAATTTAATGTACGCATAAGTAGATCGTTGTCAGAGAAATTAATTTATTAACTGCTCCATAAGTAGTAATTTAAAATAAAAACCCAAATCTTTCAAACAACTTATGATTTCAAAACTTAACATTATCTTTTCAGCAACTTATGATTTTCCGTAGGTATACCACTAATGTATGGATACTTGAAACTAAGTAAACATTAAAATTTACTGATATGACATTTCATATTGCTAAAAGAAATTTTCAGGAGCCCTTTTGTTATTCAAATGAAAGCATAACCATAACGAGATTTAAAGTTACCCGCACACAAACACACATAAAAAAAATGAAACGTGAAAAACTGAATTTGTATAGTAAGTGAGATGGAAGAAAAAATATTTTTTTTCATGTCGTTATAAAACGGAAAAGTTACAGTTTTATGAGAAATTTTATGATGAGAAATAGATATAATGAATTGATATCTTCTCCTGGAACTCAAAAGTCGAAAAAAAGGATAGAATCATTTCTGTATTTATAGAAGAATATTCAGTTCTAAAAACGATCATTTTCCTTTTATCACTTTGCTTATGTTAACACATTTGCAAATTAAAGCTCCCAACCTCGATCATCTATATTTAGGAAAGAATTAAGGGCAAAAATACAAAAACTAATGAAAATAATGACTTTTAAGGAAAACTTCTAACACATTTCTGTGTATTTTAAAATTTTTCATGTCATATTAATCTTTTTTCTCATAAGAAGATATCTGGAAATATTTATCTCTTGTATTGCAGACAATAGCATCATTTTGGGTTATTTTTTCATGTTGCTAAACTGCGGAAAAGGTACGGTTTGGTGAAAATTGTAACGAGAAAAAAAACGATGAAATTTATTGATATCTTCCGCTGCCACATGGGAAATACCAGTCGTTAAAAAGGACAAAAATCATCTGCCTTTCATTAATTTTTATCTGCTTATTATAACATTAGCAGTTAAGAATCCAGTTATTAAAGAGTAATGAAATATCTATTATTTCTTGATAAGCTCCCATCGCATATTTCCTCTAATGAAAACAAGAAAAAAATGCATGAAATTACTTCAAAATGCAATCATTACTATAATCTTCATTCATCATGTCAATTGGATTACATTAATTCGATGTATATATACAGCAAATAGTTCTTTAGATCTAAAAAAAATGTTTTTAGAGCCTGTGCATATTTTTCCCATTGGCAAAAAGTAAGCTATTTCCTTTGTTTATGGCATAATTCAAAATTTTAATATCAGTTGTTAGCAAAGGAGACTTACGAAAACATGGAAAGTAAGAAAAATGAATATAACTTTGAAAAGTATTTCAGCTATTCAAATATGTTTATTTGTCTTAAAATTTTACGAGGTATTTTACTCTTTCATTTCATTAAATGATTCCAATTTATTACTAACTTAGATAGCGCAGATTATATTTAATAATTGTAACGTGATAATTGAATAATCTTTTTAAAAATTATTAATAATCTCAATAAAGGACGTCGTAAAAGCTTTAGCTGCCCCGATTGTTTTATCGCATCCTCAAGATACTCGGTCTACACTCAAATCTGAGCGACTGATTTATTGAATTAAATATTTTTGTACAAATGTTCTGTTATGTTCGGAAATAAAAGTTTAAATGTCTTTATGCAATGTGCCTTTTCATTTTAACCATGCCTAACCATTTTAAACCAGTATTAAACTGCTCGAAGTACTGCATACTTACTTGATCTTCGTATTAATACTTTTAAATGAACTTAAAGGGGGCGTTTTAACAAATTTGATGCCTTTAGGGTAGAGTAATTTGATGTTTTATGAAAATATAGAATTAAGAATTTTTACTTCTATAATCAAACGAAAATACTTACATATAATAATAATAATAGAGAAGCAAAAGAAATTACCTAGTCTTAATTAAGACCTTCGATTTTTTCACTCTTTTGAAATAGGAACCAGGTAGTTTTATTTACTTTTAATCTTATACATGATTAATTTCAGTAATTACATAATATATACAAAAAATATTTATGCATAGGCTCGGCGCGAATATATTTTGGACTTATCCATGTTTATGTAACATAAAATCGATGGGTTTTTAATTACAATCCTATTCATATTTTTTGTTTTTAACATATAAAAACTTACTATTAAAATATTTTTGATTCAAAATTAAAATAAAATCAGTTGAGTAAAGGTCCAATGCTTTTAGATCAATGATATCCATGGGTTACAGCCAAATTAGCCCATTGAACGAAACGACCCAGTGGACACCTTATATTCGCACGTATAACATTAATTTATTGACTCAGTGAAGTAAAAATGAGTTATCATTTAAGGTTATTAAGTGATAATCGTTTGCTTCTCAGCAATAAGTTTCTCTTTACTGAATTGATGCATTTACACGCAGTCTCTTCTTTAACGATCACAGTAAGTGGATTACCAGCAGCACCAATTCTCAGGAGGCCTACTCCACCGAAATTATTTATCGCTGTTTAGGCGAGTTTTGCAAACAAATATAACTTTTTAAACAACAACAGAGTGATTTTTTTAAAGGTATTATTTCGGAGATTAATTTTAAGCGAAATCCCATGACAAAGTAGGCTCTCTCTCTTTCTTACAAAAACATGTGAGTCAAAATATGTGAGTCAACATGTGAGTCAAAATATGTGAGTCATCATGTGAGTCAAAATATGTGAATCAACATATGAGTCAAAATATGTGAATCAACATGTGAGTTAAAATATTTTGGATGAAAACTCAATTTATTATTCAAGATTATTCTGAATAAAATATGGGTTAAATCTCTTAGGGGCCCTAGGGAATTAAAATAATAGGGTGGCACGTATGTATGTAAATAAAAAAAAAACAATAAACTAAAAAAATTATATTCTTCGAAATCATATAAAACTGGGAGAAAGATTGAATAAAAAAAAGTTTATTTTTGAATTGTCCATTTCATTAATATTTTCTTATTAATCATGACTGAAATGGGACAAATTTTCAGCAAACATTTTCGAAATGTAACTTGGTGTTTTATTTGTTTATTTTATATGCAGTCCAGAGAATTACTAATATATTAGTCTTAAGATGGAGTTCATTATTTTGTGTTTAAAAAGTAATAGTTTACGTACTTTTGGACAAAAAGTAGAAGAAAATTTTAAAGTAATATAACTAATATACGCTAAACAGTAAAAAAAAAGTGATATTTTTATCAGAAAACAACATCCACTTGTTTTTGACAATAGATGGAATAAATTAGATAATTTAAACATATTTATGTTTGTTACATTGATGAGAATTGTATAATAAGGTGTATGTGACACTTTTTTTGTTGTTGATTGAAACAGGTAGTTTTCAGATTATACACTATTATTGCACAGAAAGTACACAAATACTGCAGGCTCTATTCGAAGTTTTCCCTGCTTTTATGAATGCAAGACCTTGTTACGATTACATACGTTTGCATATAACTTTTTTTTACTGTTTGATAATTTTGGTTCAGTTAAATTTATTAAGCCATACACTCATCATTTACGATAGAGAGCCATATGGATCAAGGAAAATTTAAATATGGAACATGTTAGTGGTCTCATCGTTTTTCAATACCCCCATCACTTGCTTATTTGGCTTAAAAGTTAATTTCTTCCTAAAGACAACGATGTGAAATCGCGCTTTCAATCTGCTTCAGTTACCTCAGTACGACTACCTACCTTAAAATCAAAATTTTTTGTTTCGGTTTTTAAAAAAAATTCTCCGGAATACGGAAATAAATTTTATCAACATTTCATATTCATTGAATGCCGTTAAAGAATCCATATTTTACAGTTTATCAAAAAAATTTAACATGTTAAAATTTTATAATCTGGTAAACTATTTTGTTATATTTAATGCACAGAAAAGAATATTTTAGAATGAGCATAAAATGTCATTTTGTTACTATCACGAGCAAATTTAAAATCCATTTGTGGATGTGTGGTAGCTTCAGATGAGGTGAATAATTCAGAGGTCCTTTTGGGGGATAAATTAACAAACACAACATTTTTCAAATTGCTCATTTCTGAGTGTTTTGTATGAAAATCCGAGCTATGCTTATCCATAATGCTTACTCATGTTATGCATACTCAGTAGAAAACTCTAAAAATGTAAATAGATAATTTTCTTCGTTGGCCTAAAAATAAGGAAGTACGAATGTTTAGAGAAACATTTTATAAAATGTTTTTAAGTTTTTTAATATAAATGTAAGTATAAATATTTTAAGTATAAATGTAAAAGTTTTTTAAAAAAATTGAAAATCCAATAAAGTAAGACTTTATATGAAATCTCATGATATTATATGATACAGCACAGTATTGTATGATATAGTACAATATTGTTCAATATTCAAAATTTTGACTCAGATTTTAATCTTTTATACGATTTTTGCCTTAAAATCCTATATATATTGTGCTATTCTATATAATTTCAAGACTTTTCTGTCATGCATGAAGAATAATGCAGTCTTTTGCTATTTCATGTTTAAAAGATAATTTTAAAAATGAAGGAATTCTATTCTGATATTTAAGCATTTCAGGCTTTAGAATGATAAATATGTAGTTTTTCATTGACATTAATCTATACTTATAATAAAGCTCAGTGTGTGTGTGTGTGTGTGTGTGTGTGTGTGTGTGTGTGTGTGTGTGTGTGTGTGTGTGTGTGTTGGCGCTCTACAGATCAGACCGTTGGATCTACAGTTACCAAATTTGGTACATGTATACCTTGGAGCTTGGGAATGTGCATCTCGGAGCCCTTTTTTCGAATTTTTAATTAGAATTTGAATTAATTAAAATTTAAGCAAAACTTCGGCGATTTTCCGCTATAACTTCCGAAAATATTATCGCACAAACATGATTTTTACATCAATTTAAAGATTAAAAAATTAGCTTTCTAATGGTTTCTTTGTTTTAATGTATAACTTAAGCTTCTATTTTTAACAAATTTTTAAAAAAATATTTTAGCCATGTTTTACAACAATATATTTCGGACAAAACAATAAAATTTACTCTGCACGAGCACGTCAAGGGGGAAAAATTAGGTTTTATCAGCCTGTTGCCATCCTATTGACGGAAGTTCAAACTAAAAAAAAACAAACAACTATCATTACAAATTAAATCTAAAGAAATGCAACTTTTAGCACGTGACTGGATAAAATAAAAGAAATATAATATGTGACATTTTCTAAAATAAATAATGAACGAGCAAAGGGAAAAAAACAGCTTTTATTAAACTGTTGAAATCATACTGACAGAAGTTCAAATTAAAAAATAAATTAACTATGACTGCAAATTAAATGGAAAAAAAATGTAACATTCAACACGTGATTGGATGAAATTAAATAAATATTAAATGTTATGTTTTCTAAAAAAGAAATACAATACAAAGGTTTCTATGATCGTTTGCAACATCTATATCATTAATTTAGTAAATCAGTGTTACGTGACTCTCGAAGTTTAAATATATATGGCAGAGAAATTATAAAGAGAGCAAGGCACATAAGTATTTAATTGAAAATCTTAGACCCCATTACTCTTGGAGAACCAGCTGGTCGCCAAAGGCGTCTAGTATACTATAAGCATTTCAAAATGAAAAACTTACTGTGATAAAAAAGAAAATTTTTAGTCAGTCCCCATTTTATTTATTTATTTTATTTTATTTTTTCACATGAATGGCTTTAACGGAGGAAATGACGAACAGCCAAATGCGGTCTGGAAAGTGAAATTTGTGTTTTGGTCAATGAAGAGTGAATTTGTGTTTCTGTGTTGTCCGAAACGAATAAGTAAAAATCTAGTTTTGACAGAATGCATAGAAATAATGAAAATAAAGATTACAAGGATTCCATTAAAATGTAAATATAAAAAAATGTTGTTGCTTCTTATTCAACAGAATTTGTATGACAAGTTGTCAAATCACCTGTCCTAGCTAAACATGGGATTTTAGAACGTGTATTCAGCTATACAATGAAATAGAAGTTTTAAGAAAGGAAAAAAAATTGACATTTCAAATTTCTTATAAATCCCACTCACAATTTCTTAAGATTTCTTTGCCACTTTCGATATCTTTTCTATTATAAAAGTGGCTGAATATGTGAATGTTATATCTCCAGTCTCAAGAATAAATAGTATGACAAAATGCTAAATAATGCATTAATTAAAAGACAACTATTGGATATTTTTATTTCTTCCAAAATTTAATAAACTATTATGAAATAATATGGCTTTCCCGATTACTTTTGCTTAAGAATATGACAAAAACACTTTTACGTTCATAATTACATTTTCGAAAGTATCATTATACAATAATAATAATTCGTAATGCGACAATAAAAGCTCTTAATAATAAAGAATAATTTGTTATATAAAAATAAAAATTCGCTATTATAAGAAATAATTTGTCATATAATTTCTGAGAAAAATTTGTTTTTGAGTTGGAATTTATGATTTCAGAAATTTTGCAATATTCGATTAGCACGAGAAGAACAGTAACTGAAATATAATAATGAATCAATAAATAAGTTTCTAAGGCCAAAGGCCTGTTTAAAAATTATTACTGAAACCAACTAGCAAAATAGTTTGCAAGACGAAACTTAGCTTCTTGCGTACTTTTGTCGACACGCAATTCCTGTATTGAGAGAACAATATGTTGCTTTATAAATAAAACTTCCTTATCACAGTCAAACCATGTGTTTTATTTCAGTCACAGGAAATAGTCAAATTGAGAACACAGCTCTGTCATTCCGAAGAGTTGATTGCTTTATAGTTTCTTTGGAAAATCAATGATTGTCACATTCTAAAGATGCATTCATGGATTTATAAAGATAGTGCTTGTTCGAAAAGGATAAATGCATGCTTCGCATTATTTTCAAGGATATCAATTTTGTTTTTAAGTTTCTTCAACTGTTCGCTTGGAAATTTTGATATATATGTACGAAGAACTATCAAATAATGACAAATAAAAATATAATTAAACCTAACCTAAAACCGATGCATTTAAAAGTATAAGCATATACGAAAAATATATAACATAAATATAATTTAATAACAAAACTCTCAAATAACGTAAAAGCAATTTATTTACATTGTATACCCAAAATAAAACAAAACAGCAAATCAAGTCCGGTCAAATCTATTTTACTTATTGATCGAGATTGAGATAGCTAAAACATTATTATACACATAATTTTTAAACTTTTAATTTAAATGAAAACAGTCAACAATCATACGTAAAATTAACGGTGGGGTAAGGCAATGCAGATTAGAAATTTTTTATTTCTCTTATTCTATTTTCTTTTAATTTAAAAGTACTTCAGAATGAATCCGAAAGATCCAGTAATTAACAACATTTGATTTAAAATACATAATACACAAAGAAAATTTCAACCATCTGAAATAATCGGTCGAATTCTGCTAACCCTAACCTGATTACTGTTGGGGAAAAAACTGGAGCCTTACTCATCTTTGGTGGGATTTGGTCTCAGTATTTTGGTGCGATAGTTAATTTTTAATTACACACACACACACACACACACACACACATATATATATATATATTGATCAATTAAATAACAAAAATCATGGATGCACATAGTTTAACATGTTGTTCAAAGCAATCAGTTGTATAATAATATTCATTTTACAGTTTATTTAACGTTAATTATATTTTTGAGCTTACTCTCAGTTTTACCATGTTGAAATCGAGTACAAAATGACGCTAAATGACATTGTCAGCATAAGAGAAGAGAGAAAAAGGCTCTAATAATTATTTATAGAAACGTTATAGCCGTTTCTGAGATAAAGGAAATAAATAACTTTATGTATATACAAGAATTGCCCTTTAAATTTGAAAGGCTTTTACAGAACGTCGGATGTTTATCTCAGTATGTTTAGGTTTCGCTTGGTTTAGTTTAGTTATATTACTGTCCCTTTTTGAAGCAACACTAGGGCGATTTTAGGACTTACCTCGTAATTTTGGACCATGGTCAGATGACCAGGACGACGTCTGAGCTGGCACCCTCCTCTCCAAACTTCCACACCATATCAGCAGGAGGACGTTTGGGCCCAACATATTTAACGTACACCAGGCCCGCTTATACGGCGGAATCCTGCCTCGAACTTGCAGCCTTTCAGTTCCGAAGCCGAGACATTACCACCCGGCCACCGCTGCCTTGCGTTTGGCATGGATTGGGGGGGGGTATCTCTTGGATTCAAATGGTTACATTTAAAAAAAATGCACGTGAGCGCGCGCGCGTGTGTGTGTAAAATTGTGCTTTTTCAAGAATGACACTTATATAGATAAACTTAAAAAGCAAAAATATAATCTAAATATAAAATTTAGATAAGAACTATTTTCGAAATAAACATATATACAAGAGACGCTAGTTAAAAAATGTAAGATTAAAATGCATATTTGTAGCAGTGAATTTTTTCCTTCTTAACAAAAAGATAATTGGAAAGGAAAAAAGTTTATCAAAACTTTGTCTAACTCAATTTGATGTAACTCAATATACGCTTTAATTATATCATCCCAATTTTTAATATATTGTAAAATATATTAAAAATTGGAAAAATATTAAAAATTAAAAATATCTTGATTTTAATAAAATAGTTCCATAGTGCTGTTATTTACAAATAAATCATTTATACAGGAAACCTTGAAATTTCCCAAAGAGCAGGAACCTTCTGAAATGTTTCAAGAGAAATTATTTCTAGTAATTCCAACTAGATTAGTAAAATGCATGCTAAAAGAGGCATAAAAGATGATATTTTTAAAAGACTGTCAATTGAAAAAAAGAACAACTTCAGTATATAAATGATAGATTTCCCAGTTTGTCACTCAAACTTTTAAAAGCCGACAACTCAATCGACTGCAAACGAGAAAAGAGGTAATTAAATGACCGTCTCTTTTCGTAAAAATTCATTCGCCTGTGAAATTTCTGAACCAGTGCAAGACAGAATGCAAACAAAAATCACCTCATTTTGTCATTCAAACGATGAAGATATTTGACTACCAAATAGGCTATCAAAGTTCTCGTGTAATGAGAAATCTAGCGTTTCATAGCGGACAGTGATCTCCACGAATTTCTATTAATGTACTGAAACGAAAAAAAATAGTGCATAGTTATATATATACATACTGATGCATTGACCTTTAGATACACATCTTTGGTCAATCCGAAACTGGAAGGATCAGTAGACTGTGAAGGGAAATATTTCCTGCTCCCCACTCGAAACAGAAACCACTCTTTTGGAAAAGCACGCCATCTATTTAATAAAATGCTCATTTAACGAGCCCTTTTGTTTGGAATTACCTCGAAATAATCTTCACAATAGAAGATAAATTCCATTTTCATTAATCAAGCATACTCGGCTGAGCAAAGTGGCTATTTTGACACTGCCAGAGGAAAATATTGAGAAATATTAATCATCTGGAAAACAGAATATGTTTTCTTGGCTTGAAATGCATGTTTCTTTTATGCAGCGACTTTGTCGACTAAGCGATATTTTCGAAGTGAGAAATTTTATCAACAGCAAATATTCTTGAGGAATTCCACGATTTATTAAGAATTTCTTTTATCAAATTTGTAATAAATACTAATTCTTGATCTTATTCTTTTATGTTCAGCAAGTTCTTGGGATTGAAGATATAAGCAATGAATGCGGAGACAACTTTTTTCCTTTAAAGAAAGTAGTAAAAATAAATTTAACAGATTTCAAAAGACCTTCGAGAATCGGATTTGATCTTAACCATCATATTTTTTATCAGGTCTTTGTCTTACTCATTTAATTCTTTAGCTTGCACAAATGATACAAATGAAACTTTATTCAAAGAAATATAATAAGTTATTGTACTCAGATTAAGTAAAAATAAAAGGGAGTTACAAAATTCAAGCTAAAGGAAGTTTGTATTAAGTGGGCACATGTGATCTTTTCCCCAGTGGTGAGTTCAGTGCCATTCTTCGATCACACTGTGATTATGAACGCTTTCGACGAGATAAAAATAAAAATAAATATTAAAAAGCTGCAAACGTTTGACCGCAAACTGGGAATTTTTAATTAATGTTGCAGAAAATTCAGATAGTTCTTTAATCCACTATATCAAACGAAATTCTCTTTCTTCCAATATTTTTTAATTCTTTTTAGGTTCATTTTATTTTTTAGCCATTTCAGTAGAGATACATTTTTAACTAAAAATAAAACACTTAATTATGATTTTGTCCTTCGTTCTGCGCCATTTTTTTCTATATAAATAAAAAAATTAAATTATGCTATTAAACATATATTGCTGAATATAAGAATTTTAAATTAACCCTTTTTTGCATGATTTTTTAAAATTCAAGTGTAGTTTAATTCATCCTCTAGATGAAAGGAAAAATGTTTTTTAAAAAATCCTAGCGAAAATATATAACATAAGATATTTAAAAAATAATATGATGAAAATATTCATCATCATACAAATTTACTTGCTAAGCTCAATACAAAATCTTCAGTGTCCCTCTTTTTTAAATTTCTACACTCGTTATCGCTTTTTTTTAGAAAAAAAAATCTCAGATTAGTTATAGAGCAATTTTCAAGAAATCGCATGCCTCTTCCTACCTCAACAAACAGCGGAAAGACAAGTTCAAATCCGCTATAATAATCGTAACATTTGATTAATTATTTTTTGTTTACACTTAAGTTCCTTATTACGCCATAGTCTCAAAAAAGTTACCTGCAACAACCTATTTACGGTGCATCTGTTTTGAGTATAGCTTTTGTTCACTAATTGTTATAATGGAAATTTCCATCATCATGCAAAAAAGGTAGGTAAACGTTAAAAAATTCCTTTTTTTTAGGATAGGTACATTTCAATCCGGGATCTATGTCTTTCGCTACGCTGTTTATTTATACATTTTTTTGAATAAAGAATTTTCCCTTCATGCTTTCTTTTTCAGTTTTTCATTCTTGTAGAAGATAATGTACATCATGAAGTTAATTTTTATCCTGATAGCTTACTTATAAAATGTCTCTATTAGACTATGATATGAATCACCCCTCTCACCATTTAATTCCTTTGAGTTAAGACGGACTCTTCTTCATTAATATAAACAGATTGATGAATTCTTCACTTTAGATATCAAGTGCAATAGAGTTAACATTTATAAAAGAACGGGACTCGAAATTCATTCGGGAGAAGAATTGAGGGAATATCATCAACAATCGTGAATGATGACTACTTGATATACAAAGTGAGATGGGAAATTATCAAAGGCCATAATGTCGCCACTTCCATCTTTAATGGAAGGAATTCCTCCTCCTGACATCATCCACAAATGATCGCGTCGAAATTGTTTGCAAATGAAAAGGAGCCTTATCGTTCAATTTACCGGAAACATACCCATCTTTAACATAAACGATGGCTCTTTATACGGTTCTGCTACTTTTTCCCCTAAAGCAGTTCTCCCACTTGTAGCTGTAGGAGGACGGAAAGCGAAGTTGTTCAATGGATGCTTTCATTAAACTTATCAAATAGAGCAAATTACCCTCGTTTCGTTCCGGATGCGAAGCTTCGGGAGATGATATTTTACATCTATTAATTTTTGGTGTTATGAAAGTGAATCGGATAAAATACTCAGAAATCGAAAATCGATTCGCGAGCGGGCGAATGAACGCAAAGCGGTAATTGAACAAAAAGTTATTATAATCGTAAGGGAGTTAACTTTCCCCTCTCCTATTTAATTGACAGTTTTTTTTTTCCATTTAAACAAAGCTATTCATGCAAAAATTTCATGTAAGTGAGAGTTATTTTTTTTTTTAATTTGAAAATGTGAGCCCATATTAATCTAGATGACAGGAGTAAATGTTTCTATCCATGATAAACTCTTTAACTTAAATGACTTTATTTATCCCCCTCCCCCGATTTTAAACCCCTCATTGCCACAAATATGGATTACTTTTTTTAACTATTAATATATTCAAAAAATTAGGGAAAATATTATTTGACCTCTAAATACTAATTGATAAAATACAGCTAATAATATTCCTAACAATATTACTTTTAGGAGGGGGGTAATGTATCGAAAAATCAGTTTATGGGAAGTAATTAATTTTTTGCAAGTAACTATTGAAAAATTCGCGAATAAACAGCCAGTTTATAATAATGCATTTCCAGAAAAAGAAAAAAGAAATCGAAGAATTTTGCTTATAATTTTCAATCAAGCTATAAGAACGCCACGATTCTCATCACAAAAAAAATAATGAGAAAATTTCATGTTACATTATCATCATTATTAATAGAATCTTTTTCCTTATATATGTCGCTTGTGAAACATTAACTTTGATCAGATAATGATATTATTTTATTCGCTGATAAAAAATATTCATACCAGCAAAATAGATTCCTTTTATACAGAGAAATAAGGAAAAGAAGATTCCGCACTCTCACTCTTCTCATTCTCGCATCCAATTTTATGAGGGTTGAAGCAATACGATTATAAAAATACTACTGAAAAATGCTTTCCAACAAGACGTCTCAATCTTAGGTTAAAATTCAATGTTAGTTAGGCGCTGAAAATTACCTTCCTAGCCCTAAATTCTTGGTATTTACAGACATCCAAAAACATTTATTGCAAAAGTTATTAATTTTTATGAGGCAAATTTTCATCAAATTTTAATTATCCTCCCATCTTAAATCATTCCAAAATTATAAACAATTGAAAAAATTTTCTTTCTAATAAATTGTTATTTATACACTTATAATTCTTAAATACTCATTATTAATTATTTAAGGAACTTTTATACATGTTAGATACTTAAAATTTAATGTCATTCCCACCAAAGCAAAGTTACTGAAGTTAAAAACATTTTAGTTTATGTACTCTGTGAATCCTATAGCATCTTGGTATAAACTATCCAGAAATATCTCTGAAAATATTGAAATAAGTAGACTAAATAGGTGAAAGGTATTTGAATAAAAGAAAAAACTTAGTTAATTAAAAAGCAGTTTGAGATTTCTATTTTGGGAAATAAAATTCTTTAATATATTAGAGAAATATTTTTTTTCCTATTACATTTTTTTCTTCTTTTCTCTCCAGTTCTTTCCATTCGACGAATTGCAACTTACAGCCTCGCCACTACTACAGGTACTTTTCCTCATCAATAAAATATGCATAACAGTTCATTCATATCTGTCAACTAATCTGAAAATAAAATTTTGATGTCACCCACTTTGGTACTTGACCTCGCGAAATTCATGGATGGCGAATTAATGCTAATATTTAATATCTCCTTTATCAGTTCTAACTTATTAAAAATTTTAAGCAGAAGACACAAAACAAGTTCCAACCATTTCTTCGTGTTTACGTAGAAGCTGGATACATAATTGCGTCGCTTTTATGAGCAGCCTTTTTTATTCGTCTGAAGTGGTTAAACAAGCAAATCGTCTCATAGACACTCGGCGATGCAATTCGCATCAATGATATTTCTCAATCATTCAAGACGAATAGAAGGGAAACTGTCGAGCCATTTCGTCTAGTCTGGTATGGATCACCAATCCTTCATGTAAACAAACCTCATAAAACCTGTGCTCGATTGCATAAAAACATATTTAAAGAGGATTTATAACCTAGTTTATTTTTAGCCATTTTGCATAGATTCCTTTCCTGAGCAGCGAACCATCCATGCAGGCAAATGACCAATCCAGAACAAATAACGACAAAATGGACAAATGATATCAATAGCCAGAACTCGTAGCGATAAGGAAACAGGGTGTCTGCTCGCAAGCCATATCCGGTTTTGGAGAAATCGTCACTTGAAGAAGCAGCGGAAAGGCTATTTTGGACAACTCACTCAGTGGTTTATCAGATGGTTCGCGATTTTTCAAGATTTTGTTAATACATTTTTCCATCTTCCAATCTAGTTAATATGCGTATCATTTTTTAATAGACGTCATCTTCTTTTTAAATTTTTTATAATGTAATTTGATTAAAAATGAAATTAATCGAAAGCTGTTATAGTTATCAACTCAATTTATCTCTACCAAATAAAAGTATTTTAACAGCTCTGAAACTACCCGAAGTTGCTGCATACTTCAAATGGCTGAATCGCAGTGTTGAATAAATTACAAGATAAGGTCCCTCAAATAATATTTTCAAATTCCATTCAAAAACTTCGTCAGGTTTTCTATGAAAGCACGAATAATTTTTTACTTATTTACTCTCTTTAAATAAATAAATAGTTGATTGTGTTGTGATAATACTTTGTTTAGAATGTCCCCTGTAGATTTTTAACAAGCAACGATAGTCAATGAGTCAATATTTTAAAGAAAAAAATAATAAGGCGGAAATAAAAGATTACTGTTGAACTTAGCTAATATTGCAGCTACGCAAAGAACATAGTTTATTATCCTGAGTTTTCATTAAATGTTATGATAAAATAAGATATAATTACATGGAACTTAATCTGCTATGCGCGATTAGTTTTATAAAATAAATGTTAAATGAAGTAATTATTAATCAATTTTCCCTTGAATGCTTTTTAACTTTTGTAGCAAATCTATCAAAGTACTTCTTTGTTATCAAAGAAAAATATTTTTAATTATATCAATTAACATGTTAGTGATAAAATAAATATTGTTTAGTGTGAATGTAGAATAAAAATTTTAAAGTTGTAAGTCGTTTTTTACTTAATTTTAATATGTTATGCATGATTAAAGGCATAAACATAAGAAAATTAGAATAAAACAATTAGTTAATCACTTAACTATATTATTAATAAATATTACTCATATATTATTGTAATCATTTTAAAGAAAAATGAAATCTTTGCAGGATGAGTTTATCGAACCTAAAAATTTAATGACGAAAACGTGAAAGGAAAAAAATAATTGTCACTTTAATAGAACATGATAGATATGTAATATCTATTTATATCTGTAATTCATAATGAAAAATAACATTAATTTTCTGTGTAATATATAATTTTACAAAAGAGAGAGCAATTTATTGATTATCACTTCCCTAATGAAACTCCACTATTTTTCAACATTTCGCCGTTCGTGTTTACAGACATTTGAAAAGTTTATAAAAAATTGAAAATAATAATTGGCAATAAAGGTTTTTTGAATGTCAAGTATGTAAAAGCACATAAACTATGCATAATTGTGCCTTGTTTAGATGAAACATGAGTATACATTTGAAATGTTTTCTTAATTTTGAAATGTGGTGAAATGACGAAACAGCACTGCAACGGCTCAAGACCCACCTAATTCCCACAAATTAACCCACGTTTCCTCTAAATATTGATTAAAAGTGAAAGTCTAACCACACACGGTGCGTCTTTGCGTTTCAACTACAAATGATTTATTAAAATTTTTCCAGCGTCTCATCCTGATATAATATGCTCGAATGATCTTCATCCAACAGCTGAAAATGCTTTCTTGCAGAAACTGAAAAATTATACAGATTCTTTCTTTTCTTTGAACTTTGAAGAACTTTGAACTTTGTTATTAACGTCTTGTTAATAACAAGAAGCTATATTTTATCATTATCATTGTAGAGTTGTTTCTTTCCGAATGTCTTGGGCAGAAAAGATTTTTTTATTGAGAAAGAATTGATTAATTTGTACTAAAATATTATTTCTACTTTGCTTCCCGATAAAACTGAGGTAACAAATGGGTGAAAAAGTCGATTCTGAAATTCCGCGCAAATGAAACGGAATAATGATAATCTCATTAAAATCTTGGAATTTTGTATTACCTTAAATATTTGTGAATTTCAGGACTGCAAGCAGATCTATATTTTAAATTGCATTTAAACCGCATGTGTTATATAGCTATTGATGCAGTTATTTTCAGTTAATTACTTATTGTTTTCTTCACAAAATGAAATATTGTATAAATAGTTAATGTTTGTTTTCTGAATTCCGTATTCTGGAAAATAGGAAAAGTTTCAATCTCAAATACTGGGGATTTGTGAAAGCAGATGTACGTAAATTGTTACTGTGTAAAGTTTTATTCAATGATGTTACGTGAAAATTAATTTCTTGCTTTGGTAATTTGTATAAAAGCATTTTTTACTAAGATTAAATTCATAAACAACCTTAATCTAGACCAAGGACAAGTATTTGAATTTGCTAAAGACATAATTAGCTATTTATTCAACGAAGCACCCTTTGAATGATTTCAAAAACTTTTCTCCCATTCAATGTATTTCAGGAAACTGTTTTTCAACACTCGATCCGAGGAGCCGCTACTGAAATCATCCATTTGCCGCAAAACAGTTCATACAAAAGCATCATAAACCTGTCCTCACTGAAAGGATTGCTTGAAGAAAAACAAATTTCACAACTAACTGAAATAGAAGTGCACAAAAAGACATTCGTCTACCGAGAATTTTGATTAAGCTGTCAGTTTTTTCTCAGCAGTTTAATAGCGGATACTGCTAATCGGAACCTTATGGCCCGTCCAATTTAAACTTCATCAATAATTCGTTCTTGGAATGGTTAATCATTCAGTGCATCCAGCGATGGTTTCCGATTGGTAAAAAAATGAGAAATGTTAAACAGCTTTGTTTTGAATAAGGAATGATCCGGTGGGGAGAAGGGGAACTGTCTGTAGATAGTTATCGTGGCCTTATGTCTAATCAACGCTCGGAGTGTTTATTATGATTCAACGTGCCGCTTACTCTTAAGGAGACAAAGCTCCCTTTGATAACAACTAGCCAGCCACTTGCAGATCCGTCAGCAACTTTTAATCAGTATGAATGGTTAAAATTACACAGGCTTTGAGATTGACGAGAGTGATTTGTTTTTCATCATTTCCGTGATTGCCGCGTTTTTTTCGGCCCGCAACGAAAGATGTAGGAAGAGGGGTGAAATTTCATCCTAATCAGTTGAGGATGCTAGGACCAGCAGAAAGTTTTTCAATAGAAGGTGTTTGAGCATTTGCATTGAAGAGAAATACAATTAGATTGTCTTTACTGAATTCTGAAACGAAGCTTGGCTGCTGCATAATGCACTTTTAACAAGCATCTATTTTTATTCTTACGTAGATAAAATTAATTTAACGAAATAAAGTTAGTTGCAAAACGGCAAGCATAAATGATGAAATGAAAATTAGATATGGTATCAAGTAATGCTTTATAGTAAAATAAAGAAAACCCTGAATGTTGCTGAAACTCTGAGAACAAGCTTTTTTAGGCTGCATAAAAACTCTAAATAGGATCGAATTCGAGTTCACATATTTTTCTCTTGTTCTTTAGTAATTAAAAAAAGTACTTCATTGCTGTTATAAATTCCATTCTGAAGTTGCAAAAAACATAGCTATTCATTTTGAAACTTAATGTCAAGATATGTCTTTAAACGATTGATTTATAGCACCCACAAACAATTTCACTAGAGGACGAAACTCTGCCTTTAAGATATCCCAACCCGAATAAAAGTTTTAAAAAACAAAAATTGATTCAAAATTTTTTTATTAAATTTTTAATATTTTATTTAGTGAAACATACTTTTATGGAAAGCATGCTTCAGGTCACGAAAGAATGGAAATTTTTTTTTGTCAAAGAGTGTTAGTATAATTTTGTTTTAGAAAATTATCTATCTCAATAATTATATAGTAAGGAACCAACAAAAAAGAATCTGATTGAATGCATTTTCTGGTGTGGTATCTACCTTCTCAATAACGACGAATTTAATTGGTTAGCGTTTCTCTGATGAAAGGTGAACGGATCCAGGAAGTTTAATCGATGATTATTTTCTTTTCCCGTCCTTTTCATAATTTTAACGGTGTCGATACTCATTTATTATCACTCAATCATTCACTTAAAAAGTTGAATAAGGTCATTGAATCTTTAATAACGAGGATGAAACATGTCGTAATACATCGGACGAAAGATTAAAAAAAACCTTAAAGCAAAATATTTAAAAAAGTATTCGAGGAGGGGTAGAGAACGGAAAAGATAAAGAGAAAAAAACTTAATTAACCTGAGATGGGAAATTTTTAGAAAAATGAGGTGCCTGCTCCCAAATTCCAATAGCTCAACTGTACAAATGACTATTTTATTTCAAAGCAGGTTACATGATTTTTATGTCTGATGAACCAAAACGAAAAAGTCTTCTGAAGTGAGTAATGGCAATATGCACTTTGTTCACTCATGTTTGTAGTTATCACTCTCTGAAGCTATGGGACTAACATACTCTCGCCACAGCAAACTGCAAATACTATTAATTTGATTGATATTTTTTTGATAATTATGATTGACTGTTATATTATAATGTTATTATTGTTGTTATGTATCATTGTTATATCATTATTTTATGTTGTTGTTATGATTTCTTGCCATTTATTATGATTAATCATTATTATTGATACTGATGCAAGAAATAAAATAGTAAGAGGCTTAAAGAGCTTAAAAATAATTTTAATTGATAAAATATTTTTCTGGTATTTGTTAATTCATGCGTACAAAATTCGTATTCAATCATATTTGAATATCATAGCTGCATAAAATATTTCACACTTGTGTAGTTTTTGATGCTTAATAATAAACTCGAATTTCCAATCAAAACTCAGGTTGTGTCTACTGACTGGTAGAAAAATATCGATGGAATAACGAAAACTTTAGCTCAATAATTGTAATAATATTTATTTTTTTAATAAAACCTCTAAGCTTACATTGTCAGTTAGGATTTATTTATCGTTGTTTTAGCTTTTCTGAAGATTTTTAATGGAATCTGAAATAAAATCCATTATATTTTTTTTCTTAAAACAGAAAAGGCTTAGACATGGTTTCTCTTAGTTTTCTCATACTTCTATGAAATAAATAAATATTCTTATGATGTTAATATTATGCTGGAATGATACAGGGTGTTTTAAAAGTCAGTTTACATTTGGAAATTCAATAATTCACTTAACAATGTTGGTAGAAAGAAAAAAATTGAAACAAACCCATAAAAGTTCAAAGCACAACCAATAGATCTTCATATGATAATAAAAGAAATAATTAGCATATAAACTGATTTTTAGCAAAAATTATGTTGTTTATAAGAAATTCTCAAAGTGTCGACTGTCATTCGCCAGCAATGCGTGTAGTCGAGGAACATTATTATGAGCAGCACCGCACAATATATTTGTAAGTGTGGTGATAATTTGTTGCTGAATATTGTCTTCTTGCATCCTTAATGGTCGGTCGATTGTTGTAGTCTTGCGACTTCAGGCAATTTCAAAGCCAATGTTATGCAATGGGATTTTCAAATAGTTCTAAGATTTCTGGTAGCCCAAATTCTGCATTTGTGGAAGTTGATAACCCTTTAAATATGAAATGGGTTCTTTCGCCACAAGATGCTAGGCAAACAATCGTCATCTCCCCTTATTTTTTGCACTCTTGTGGTTTTTAATACGACCCCATTACGTTTCATGTGTATCAATTTTCCTCTTTCTACCAGCATTATTCTGTAAAATATTGAATTTTCAAATGTTAACGGACTTTTAAATCACCCGGTATTAACACAGACATAACATATGATGGCATTATTATTGTATTTGTGAAATTGTGCATTATTACCTTTTCTTTCTCAGTCAAGTGGCAAATTAATTTATTTTCTACTTTTACTTTATTGTCTTAAAGCTGTATCTTATTCAAATTGATTCCTTAATTTTTGTCCTCTCCCATTAATTCAAATTACTTACCCTCGATATTCATTATTATTTCTTATAAATAATTATTCTCTATATTTATGGTAACAAATTGATTATTTCAATTATAAGAAATGCTACATGGGGACACAGAATTTCTACAATTATCAGAATATCAATTATTTTCATCATCTATTAAAATTAGTGCATTTCTTTTCCTTTTGATTGAATTCTTTTTCTTTTGATTGGTTAATGTTTGTTTTTTTACACCGATTAGCTTTTAAACAATTGTCTTATCTTTCTTTAGTAACAAAATTTTTGATCAAAAAATACTAAAAAAAAGTAATATGTATTGTTAAGATAAAAATTTCTTAGACTTCTTGAATAACAATTACGAAGAGTTTTGACTTTTTAAACGTTATTCTCAAACACCTATAAGGAAAACATTTGTAGGAGAGCCAGGGCTAATTGTAACAGAAGTAATTTAGAACACGGGTTTATGCAATGTTTTAAAAAAATTTTAAACAGAATTTTATTTTATAAGTTTCGATTTAAGATAAGTTCTTTTTAAACATACTTTTACTTACTTATTTTGTTTGTGTATTAAGTTTTATAAAGCTACTTTATTTTTTTATTTTTTTTACTAAGTGAAATATTTTTTGAATAAACAAAATTGTCCGAAATTATGCGTTGAGGCAATTTCTAACAAAATCTAGAAGCAAGATGTTAAATATTACAATTTGCGAGATTTATCCTGGTTTATGTTTGATTCATGCAGGTGAACTTTCTGTTTTAAATATTAATTCACACTCTCAAAGATCTTGTTTCTTAATAGGGATTCATCTCTGAAAGAGTATAACAGAGGCTCACATAATAAAGATAATAAAAAGTCCTAACTCACCCACCTCATAAGGTAACAATAGAAATAGAATTTGAAGACATAATTTCTTTCAAATGATAACGGAAAGGTTTAAGAAATACAAAAGAGAGAAAGAGAAAAAGCTGAAAGGGAAATAAAAGGATTTTGAATTAACATATAAAGGCTGAAAAAGAAAAACCTCTTCCCACCACATTAAAGTGAGGATGTTGCGCCCTGACTAGCCTAGCGCATGCTAAAAGCTTTTTACACTGCTGTTCTGTAAAATCGGGTATCGAGGAACAAACAATATGCTTTGAAGCCAAGACATTACGAATAGGACACCTATTACCGACAGCTCATCAGAACGAACATTTGCTCAATGTTTACTGTGCAAAATATGGATACAAAATGAGTGCGATAGGAAGCAGTTTGCCATTTGCTTGCATTTACTGCAATTCTGATGCTTTCTTTTGTTTGATAGCTAAATAATCTTATCTTTATTTTACTGTATATTATTATTATGTACTATATATTATTGAAATTATTTATTGTGAGTCATTAATAAAAATGTTAAAAATAATTTCAAATTTCACTATTTTCAATGTAAAAATTTGTACCTATATTCGGAAGAAGTTCTAACAACGGATATTTTTTGAAAAAAATATATCTGGTGCTAAATCTAACAAAACAATTAAATATTTTTATGATGTTTGTTGTAAATGAACAGTTATGATATAAAAATAATTATAATCAGGGGATCGCAAATACATTAAAAAATATATATTTTTCCAAACGCTTTGCAGTATTTTAAAACTTTAAATTTTCCAATTGCAGTGGTCTCCTCTACGACTTTTTTTCTAACAAAACAATGCAAAATCCAATTTTCACAGAAAGGGAAAATGTATTTTAAAGAAATCAAAATTTTCGCAGATCAAATTGCTTCTCATATTAAATAGCGTTATCTAAAATATTTTAAAAACGTTTTTACTGCAGGAATCAGAAGAAAAAACTATGAATTACAGAAATAGAAGTAAAATTTTAAGTGAGATATTATTACTTATTTCAATAAGATAATTTTAAAATTCTTGCTATCATTCAATCTATGCTTTTGTATTTATTTTGACCGTAATAAGCAATTGCTGACGCGTAGCCATAAAGGAGAAAAAAGATCCATTGATGCAAAATAGATATTTGATTAACTGATTTTCACTTTCGTAAAAAAATCAGAGTTTTGTTTTTTCATTTTACTTGATTTGTTTCATGCTGTAAATATGGAATTCTGTCACAGATTTTACATTGATTTCCGGATGTACAAGAGTTTTCAAATTTTTCGCTTCTCGCTAATAATTTGATAGTTAATTATAACAGTTATTAATTTCTGTAATGTTCTAATATTTCCTGAATTCATAATCAGCTTATCTGTTAATTCAACTACATTTCAAGTTTATAGAATTGGCGAAACAAACAAATAGATGATACTTTTATCGCAAAGCTCCATAAAATTTATAATAGATTTGATGTATTTTTTTAATTCTACATTCGATTCATCTGATTCAAAATGACAAAAGTTGTTTTAAAATAGGAAATTAATATATCAAATCTAAAACAAACTAATCTTTGAATGTGAGAACTTTTCGATGATAAAAAAAAAATTGAATTTCTTAAAAGACAGACCACATATAAGTAATACAACGACATAACATTTTTAATATTTGCCAGAAATCTGGCATCGCTACATTTATAAATTTTCCTCAGTTGTTTAGAAATAAAACATTATAAGAAATTTATGAAATGTGATTTTCTCTAGTAAATAAAAGAACTTTTAAGTGATGCATTAATTTATTTAAGGATGTAAGTTTGATTGAAACAAATTTAATTGAATGGATTTACAGTAAGCTAAAAAACTGCATATTATATATGGCATACATGTAACTCATTTTTATGAAGGCGATTTGCCTAGTTCACATATTGAGATGTCAATCAAGCAAAAAATAAGAATTTATTGGTAACCTTTTTTTGTATTTTTATTTTTAGCTAAATCTCCCTCTAGCCTATTTTCAAACCATTTGCGATTCGTCCCCTATCCAAACCAAGCTTTCTTTGAGTTTTTGAAAATTCTTTTATTTTTCCCTACCTGCTTTTGGCTACCAGTTAGTTTGCCGGAATTTCAGTTGCTTCTTCAAAAAAAAAATTCAAATTTCAAATTTTGTTGGACATACACCGTTCTACTCATGGTGCTTTGCATTTCGCCACTTTTCTGGCTACATTCTTATACATCCAGTTGTAACACAAGAAAAAGAAGCACTATTTTAAAATGAAGGCACTTTAAAATAATGGCTCCTTTAAGGTCCTTTTATTATTTTCTAACAGTGAACTTTCTACCATTTCTTGATAGTACCATCACTTAAATTTAAATTCTTCTACCATATCTTAAATTTAAATATCGTAAAATATCAAAAAAAAATTTTTAAGGCAAACCTCATATTAAAATCTGCTCAAATGGAAAAATAAGCCAAATCTTCACATCTCAATCACAACAATTGAAAAAAATGTCAGGATGAATTATTTGTAGCAACAATGCGAATGGTTTGATTTTCACTTCAACAATGAAATATACTGTAGCAAAATAGACAAATTATTTTAAAAAGTAATTAAAAAGAAAAAGAAAAATTATGTGGCAAAAATGGTGTCCTTGAAAACAAAATGCTTTGAATGTTAATACATGTCAAAAATTATTTTTCTACTGTAATTCTTTCAGAACATATTACTTAAAAGTGAAAAAATATTGATTCATTTTTAATGAATAAAAATTTCAAAAAGTCACTCTGAAGTGACAATTTCTACCCTTCAAAGTATATATATGCTAAATTTAGTAACTTTATATCAGATTATCTGCCCTGTAGAGCGCCAATACACGCGTGCACACACTTTCACCTTTAATATTATGTTATTGTGGATTATCTCACTTGGTTGACAGAAACATCAAACCACGTCCATGGGCCCGAACTCCTTCAAATAATGTAACACTGCCTCAGGACATTTTACATAACAATTTTTTTATACTTTTTAGTACACTAATAAGAATGTGTTTTTAAAACTTTTTAATGTTTACTGTTCTTATTTATTTTTCTACTTTTCTTTAGGACGTTATAGGTTTTATTTGGAATGCTGCGTTGTTCCATAGCGCTTAAGGAAACAATTGCGATTGATTCATCTGGAAATGAAGCAGTTATGTTATGAAAAACCAATCACCATTTTGAGGAGAGGGGGACGTTTGCCAATGAGTGAGAATTGATTTACTTAGGAATTATGAAAATAAAAGATAGTGGTTGAAAATGCAACTGATAAGAGCCTTTCGAGATGTAACAAGCTCAAATTAAAACGCGGTCGAAGTTATTGGTTGAAAATCTCATTTATCTCAAATGATTATGGCTTAAACCCATTCTAAAATAATACCTGAAAAGCAAATTCATCTTTAATTCACGAAAAAACTATACCTCAGGTATAAAATTCAATAGTTTTTCATTATGATATCGTTTTCTTCAATATATCTCTTTAAACCAACTCCGTCTCTCTCCTCCCCCTCGTCCAATGCTTGTGAAAGTTAACCAGATTGGAATTATCTCTCTTTTGTTAATCGTAAGATAGTTAAAGTGAAACAGAAATTTCATTCCTAGAACAGACCTTTCTATCCCCTTTGGCCCTTTACAAATTTGGCCAAGGCATTTACTTCTCTTTAACATACCCTACATCGTTATTTTACATGTATACCCACATTCTCATTTTCAAACGCAGGAGGAACTTTAGAAAATGAGAGAAGAGAAAATAAATAGAAATTTTCCAAACGTCGCATAATAAGAACCGTTGCATTAGGTAGTTTTCAGAAAAAAAATAGTCTTCATTCTTCAAATCAGCTTATAGCGGCAAAGTATAAAAACTATATAAAAGGCGGCTCTCATATGATAATTCAGAAATAAGAAATAAGCTCTCATAAAGAAATCATATGATAATTCAGTGTGATTCGATAATAATGATGCTTGTTTTTATAACAATTTCAGAATTAGGATAAAGCAACGTCAATGGTGCAAAGAAATCATATGATGGTGCGTGCATTTAAAACAATATTTCTTCCAATAAGAGAATATTACCTTTTTAAAGGCATTTTCAAAGAATGTTCAAAGCATAATGTATTATTTTTTATTCAAATGAGATTTTTTTATAGCTGCTTCTACGGTTGTTTATGCTTAGTACTCTGAATTCATCGGAGGGCAAGCGTAAGTCTTCGACCTCCAGCGAAAATCAGTCAAAAACAATCAAATTGGGATTTTAAGTTTGACCAAAAGGGATATTATCAGATATAATACATTTTTTTGCCTCCGTCTAAACCCTAATCTAATCTTCATCTTATTGGTGAATCAGAAATATCATCCTTGATTTTCCTTAACTTCCCAAATTAGTAACGAGGAACAATAAAAAAAACGTCTTCATAAGAACATATTATTATATTTTTCAAATAAGTAAAAAAAATAATCCACCATCAATTACTGTTTAAATTGCGAGTTTTATTTCTGCCTATGAATAACTTCATGGGATACATTTTTTAAATCGCTGCTGGTTACGAATTTAAAAAAAAATCTTAATCTATCAAGAGAAAAATATTTTGAAAATTTTTACTAATTCGTTATTAATCTGTAAGTAAAGCGAGTAAAATTTTTCTCAGTTTACGAGTACAGTTAAAAAAGATGCCCTTTAGATTTTTCTGTTTACCAATTTTCTAGTTTCCTTTTTTTATTTTTTATATCAACTTCTTCTATAACCCCTCTTCGGCTGAAAAGTTTTATTTACCACCAATATAATGTGAGTAATACATCTATACATCTATACTTATAATAAAGCTCAATGTGTGTGTGTGTGTGCGTGTGTGTGTGTGTGTGTTGGCGCTCTACAGGCCAGACCGTTGGACCTACAACTACCAAATTTGGTACATGTATACCTTGGAGGTCCGGAATGTGCACCTCGGAGCCCTTTTTTCGAATTTTTAATTAGAATTTGAATTAATTAAAATTTAAGCGAAATTTCAACGATTTTCCGCTATAACTTCCGAAAATATTATTGCACAAACAGGATTTTTACATCAATTTAAAGATAAAAAAAATTAGCTTTCTAATGGTATCAGTGTTTTAATGTATAACTTAAGCCTCTATTTTTAACGAATTTTTAAAGAAATATTTTGACCATGTTTTTTTGAGCACGTGACTGAATAAATAAAAGAAAACAATGACGGAAGTTGAAATAATAAAAAAAACAATCATTGTAAATCAAGTCTAAAGAAATGATACTTTTAACACGTGACTGGATAAAATAAAATAAATATAAAATGTGATATTTTCTTCAAAAAATAAATGCAAAGCAAATGATTCTAAGAAATCGTTTGCAATATTTATTTCATTAACTCAATAAATCTTTTTTATTTACGGTAAACCTGATTGAATTTAGACAGGATATGCATTGAAATCCCGACTTAATGGCATATTTATGTAATCGTTTGCAAAATCTGTATCATTAATTCTATACATTTTTTCCCTTTCTCGCTTTCTTTAAAAAAACATATTTAATATTTTGGCAACATCATTGAATTTTTTTTAAATATTTTGGAAGCATAACCGATGGTTAAAACTGACTGATTATAAAATTAAAGAATTTTATTAGGAAAAGGTGTACTTTTAGAACTTTCCGTCCATCATCTTAAAGAACATATTAATTTCAGGTCAATCAATGCCCGAATTACTTCAAGGCTAATGAATATGTGATTTAATTGAACATTTTAGAACGCTTTACTCATGGCGAACCAGCTGGTCGCCAAAGGCGGCTAGTAAGTAATAAAATAAATTATAACTGATATACACCTAAGAAGCATAAATTAATATTAAAAGTATTACATATATTTTTTTAATATTTTAATGAATCTTTTACATCAAATAGACCTTTTAGATTTTGTTTTCTGCTAATATTTATGAATCTGACAGAGTCGGTGTAAAGCCTACTTGAACATATTATCTATATCTTAACAGACTTTGCTTCAATATACCATATATACCATACCTTACAGTAATATTCTAGACACACGAAACACTGATAAGATTTTAGCAAAAAAATAACCTCGAAGCAATAAGGACTATAAAAAAAAAGATTAGAAAAAAGTCATAGGTGAAAATTTGAGATTATTTTATAGTTTTCATGAAATATATCAATACGATTACTGAAAACAATGAAATAAACATTCTTCGACGCAATTAAATGAGCATTCCTAATTCATTGGAGTCTCAAACCCTTCCTGAAAGAATAAACTAAAACGTATTTTTGTATACGTACTTTTCTTAAATTAAGAAGCATTTAAGCAATTTTCATACATTCGAAACTCTTCATCAGAGAAGTAACATAATAATTAAATGGCATTCAATGTAAATTCGCTATGCTTAAGATAATTAAATGTTACTTATGAAGTACACTAAATGTCAAGAAATTACCCTCTCGAAATCAAAATTAATTCTAGTTCTCAATTTATCTCGTCAATTTTCGCCTACTTGAAAGAGAAACCTTATCAACCAAAGGGGCGAAATTATTTTTCATTTCAAACAGACGGAAAGTTATTTTTCCGTTCCTCGATCCTCCGGTGAAGTTTAAAATAGTGTGCATAATTGAGCAGTATTCAAAGCGCGAAAGAAAATGAATGAAGCCTAAGAACGCTTTTTGTAATCATTCCTTAAATAGCGTCTTTCGGAAAAGAAAAATATTACATCTCAGTTGAAATAGACCATTACACTGGTCTGGCCGAGTGTTTTTCCGATTTTGTGAAAATTTATATTCCAATTACCCAGTATTGTCCTCGATTCATCAAAACAACATGGTGTTGTTTCTCCGCCAATTGTTTGAAATAGCAGAGCATGCGACTGCAAAAGCACTACCACTAATCCTTTTCCACGGAAGAGAGAGTAATCCTGAAGTAATTCCGTCAAATTTCGCATCGGGAGGAAAATAAGTTGATTTACTAAGATTAGCAACGATCCCTTCGCTTTAAATAATAATTGCTATTTATTGAAGTGGCCTCATTAAAACATTGCAATCAGCATTAAAAGACGAAGAAAATGTGCAAAGGAAAGAAGGAGTTTGTTTTAATTAATGTAATGAATTGATTCCTTTCCGACTTTTAATGAGACAATATTTTAAAGTAATATTTCCTTTCTTCTTATGTTAAATGCTTAAAACAGATGTATAATTATGTATGTGAAAGGAACTTGCAATATTATGCGATGAATTAGCGGACGAAACATTGTATTTTCTTCTCTAATTTCAGTTTCCTAATTAATTTTCATAAATACATTCTACAATTTTCTAATTATTCTTGGTAAAGGTTTTACATTGAAACCATATTACCTTTCGGTGAATTTTAATTCCTTTTAGAAATTCCGTTTCTATTTTTTCAAAATCTAAAGCTCTCATTTGAGTAGAATGACAAATAAATAAATGGATGGTAAAGTGCTCAACTTTTAGAACTACAATGAATGCTTATTTATCTGAGTTGCGAACATTCTGCGATTACCTTAATTGGGAAAGGACTGAAAATATTTGCCGAAGTTTATACAAATAACAATTTTACAAAAGAAAGAGAGGAAACCTTATACTTGAAGATCAAGATGATGGTGGAAAAATAATACAGTTCAACAGAGTTTATAAGCAGAAATTATATATTTTTTTCTCGAAACTGGCTGTTTCTCGAGGAATACACGTAGGATCAATCTAAGTATCGTCTTCAGGTCAACGGATATTTTAATCAGAATAAACCAACAGCTAATATTATGCCCATGCTTAAATCATTTCCGTATACTTTTAATTAACACTTAAATTAGTGTAAGCCATTATCTTGAGAAATTTCTCGATGAAATCCGACCGTTTCAATGATGTAAGTATTCCATCTTTAAAATGCTTGCTAATGAGAGTGTTGAGCAAGAGGATCAAGTCCTTTCTAGGTTATTTTACTAATTACTTTGAAAGACGAAGAAATGCAAAATGCGACATCAAA
Organism: Argiope trifasciata; assembly: GCA_026543055.1. NCBI lineage: Eukaryota > Metazoa > Arthropoda > Arachnida > Araneae > Araneidae > Argiope > Argiope trifasciata. The sequence goes on along the minus strand of JAPMOQ010066939.1, from coordinate 209,398 downwards.
TATTAATTTTCAAAATACATGCAATATTAATATTTCAGTAATGAAATACACTTCAGTAAATAGATCCGCTAACAATTTTTTTAAAAAAATAATACATTCATTCATTAAAGTGTATATTAGAATGCCCTCAAGATTGCTCTTCGAAATAATATCTTCTAATTTTAAGACTCCTTAGTTTTACTTTTAATGGTGTTACATTTGTGTGCTCCATTTTAAATGACATGAAATGCAGATATCTTCCCCAAATAATCTAAAATAATTTCATGTGCCTAACATATGATAGTATGTGATATTACTTTGTGACTTTGATGATATTATGTCTATACAAAATTAAAATTTTAAGCATTGTTTTAAAGAAATTTGTGGTAAGGCGAAGAGTTATCAGCGTCAGATTACAGAATGAAATTATAGGAAAATATGAATGATATTAGTGGATAAAGACAAAAAAAATATAAATTGGGGAATCCTTAGAAAATTTTCTATATTCGTGAGCAACTAAGCTAGAATTATCAATCCTCGACCCCGTCATTGTTTGGGATGCACTATTACTACCAGAAAATTCAAAACAATGAAGCGAATATTTGTTATTGATTACCACGAGGAAAATTAGTAATACATTCGGTTTTACAAATTTTAATGAAATCGTTTTAATCAAGATGATTTTTTAAATTATTTTTGCTCGTTCATTTTGAACAGTCTCCAGATCATAGTATAATTCCTGTTCAATATTTTTCTACACATTAATAAATAGAGTCAAATTTTTAAAAGCAAAAACTCAGTGCGTAAATTTTTATAATCAGAAGAAGTGTTATCCCCTTGAATATTTAATATACAAACACTGTATAATGTTGTTCATGCTTAACAATATAGTGAAGAAAACCAAGTATACATTTTGGACCTTTTCCTTTTCACCATTTTTGCCTTATGTTTGAAGCAATTTTACGATTTTGGTAACAAAGAAAACACATTTTTCTGAGAAACTGAAGCATCGTATTCACATACGCCTAAATGTACATATCAACAGACGAATTTGGTCTAGAATCTGCTGTACATATGCGGTCCTGATGATAAAACCATATGTCGAATTTCGTCAGTTTTCGAGTTATCATGTTCGTTTTTACATGGTTAAATAGACAAATTTAAAACAGAAATATTTTGTCTGAAGAAAAAAACACAATTTTGAAGCCACTCATTTGTTTGATTTTCTGCATTTTTGAATTATCATCTACCGAATAGAGTTTTTTCTGACTCATTTGTTTAACTTTCTTCAAGTTTGAATTGTCATCTTCCAAAAATGGTTTTCTCTGACTCATCTATTTAACTTTCTGCGTTTTTGAATTATCATCATCCGAATATAGTTTTTTCTGGCTCTTCATAGTCTGAAACATATGGAAAATAATTCTTCTAAATGATTAATCTTTGTTATATGATAAATGTTTAAACTAAATTAGAATTATTTATGTAGCCTCTTTTTCACCTACTTTGAAAAGAAATTTATAGTAAATGTTACTCTACTTTTATGCGTTTTTTTATTCCCTTTTAGAAGATTTCAATATCTGAGTGGTTTATCTAAAAAGACTCCATTCTCTCAGTAAGAATTTAACTAAAAAAACAACTCACTTCATTTGGATCCGAGGCCTAAACGACAGGAAAATAAGAGCTATTTTCTTCCCAATACGCATTTCACAACCAGAGACGCGAATGAAAATTGCTTATATTACTGAGAGAAGTCATTTAAAAAATAATAAATTTCTTTTAATTGTGAGCATATCGAATTAATTATTTTAATTGTTACAATTTATTTAAAACAGGATATATTGTTTTTAATAGACATTTTTCTCATTCTTTCTCACAGTATTTATAGAGAAAATCTCATCTTTTTGACCAAAATTTGATGTGAAGAACACAACTTTTCTAGTCTTCTTTGTTCGTATACAATTAAACAGGGGACAAATTATAAAACAAATCTTCAAAGCAAATTATAAAACTTCATCTCTTTAATTACTTAGTTACCGTGTTCTCATTTAATCAGATGGGCAGACTTCCCGCAATTGATTTCAATAAAATTTACACGTTTGTGTAAAAAGACTTCATGTCATATTCCATCCATCCAGCTAGTTATGCTCTAGCAAGATCGATCGACAAATAAGCTTAACTCCAAAAATATGGTTTTCGAACTCGAGGAGATACAAAATGTAGATATTCACAAAAATCTTGAGATCGGATTTTTTTTGACAGTCACAATATTTTCCATCCTTACATAAGCAAAAAAAAAAAATCTCCATTTAAGAAGGAAAATTAGAAAAAAAAATTAAACTTTCGTTTTTATATAAAAAAGTGAAAAAGGTTTTTATTTTTCTAAATGTTGTATTATACATAGACATATATTTCCAACTGCACAAAACTAAATATGCAACGGTATGAAAAACTTTGGATTTTATGGAGTTAAAACATTTGAAACTTATTGAAAGTTAATAAATGAATTCTTATTTTCGGATTTTGTCCTTTTTATAATTCTTTCGTAACCTATATATTATCTAGAAAAATACAACGAATATCTCGTGCAAACATCGATCAAAGGCATGGAAAAATGCTTTAAGTCAATAAATTTTGCCTTTTTATTATCTTATCAAATTTTACTGACAGAAGCATGAAACTTTATATGTGTCTGAAAATTATTTTATTAATTAACACTTTTTTGCTATGCAGACTATTAAAACTTGTATAAAACTTTGCAACTGGAAGTGCATATCTAATTGCAATAGTCGAAGAAAAAACGCGTGATCCAATTTTTATGGGATACCCTGGATATGTATTAAATATTTCGTTTGCGCCTATCAAAATTTAATAGTTGTGATTTGATAAATTATTTGATTTAAATCATCTTAGATAGAATTTATCTGACTCCTCTCCTAATGTGAGAGGCTCATTTTAATTGTTGACTTAATAATTCGTGTTGTTTTCTAACTGCGTATAACTCACGTACTGACTTTAGAAGAAAACTGTGACAGCTTTGCTAGCTGTCACAGTTCTAGCTACTTTTTTTTTCTACGATTATCGCTATCCGACGAGCCGAAACCTTCCGAAAATTTCCAAAATCCTCAGTTATATATTTCTTTTAATATGCCATATAATAATGAACTGATTTTTTAATTGTAGCACTAATTGCCATCTATTTTTGAATCATAGAAATAACTTATTTTATTATATATACATTAGTACATTTAAGTGATGGTTTCGGTTATTGGGCAATCATGCTAACTATAAAAGGGTTATAAATTTCGGAGAATTTTATTTTCTGAAATTCCCTCACAAATGAAGAATAATTTCAAAAAATAGTAACTGTCTCATCATAATAATCATTTTTGTATTTAAATTTTTTTTAATAGTTGCTATTGCTTAGAAAATTAAAGGCAAAAAAGTGTTTGAATCCCACATTTCAATCATCCGTTTTGCTGTTTTTGAAACGACCTAAATAATTGCATTAACATTTATTGTCTTTCATTCTCACAACTTCAAACCTTAGGGAATAAGAAGGAGAAATATGGAAAATAAAAATGTTTTTCAATATCCATGGACATACGCCATGGTTCAAAACCATGAAATCTGCTTTCAATCACCTTTTGGTAGCTTCAAAGAGGAACGATAAGAAAATCGCTCCAATCGTATTCATAGAATTTTTTATCGGAATTAAAAGAATTAGTTTGGATAATATTCAAAAATGATTTAAATGCTTAGGCAATGACGTAATAAGCGGAGTAAGTGCATAGGGATTAAGCCTCAAACAAAGTTGAGAAACTAAAAAAATTGAATATATATATATTTTTAATGAAAACTTTTATGAGTAAAGTAGAATAATATTCATTTAAAGAGAAACAACTCGTTAACAGAAACAGTTAAGTATTAGGCTCAACTTGTACTGGATGAAACTTGTACAGAAATTTTTACTATATACTTTACGAATTTTCAATGAACGCAGAAATGGATTTGGTAATTTCTAAGGCAGAAATGGATTTGGTAAT
>JAPMOQ010066939.1:194854-205366 GCA_026543055.1 Argiope trifasciata | reverse complement strand
GCAGAAATGGATTTGGTAATTTCTAAGGCAGAAATGGATTTGGTAATTTCTAAGTTCAGTATGTGCCTTACTATAAATAAAAATTATTGTGGCTGTGTATGTATGTTCCACTTCTTCTAAACGACTGGGCTGACTACAACCGCACTTTGGTCAGTTACTTTTTAAAACAAGATAAACAGCTCTATCAACTCATCAAATGACAGAAGTTAATAAACTAACCAATTTATTGCTTCTACTTAATCAACTCAGTTGATTAAAAATTACTAAGAAATTTTGTAGTATTTCTGTAGTTATTTTTGAGCAAATAATCTTACAAGAAATACTTGAACAGAATCTTAAAATTCAAAATTTTACCATTTCGAAAATATCAGTTTTCTCTGCAATAGTTCTTCAGATTATTATCAATTTTAAAAATTTACACACATTAAAATTAATGCTAACTTTGAACAATTCTACCACTATTTTTAAAAATACATTCTATTTTTACAATATATCTTTCTATTAACGAGGTTTCCATTTGTTTCACAGAAGAGATTTAACATTGCATAAGTAGAGATTTATTAGATTAAGTCAACCATTTAAATGAAAGGAAGAAGAGTAAATCAGCGTAGTAAAGTAATTGCGAGAAATTGTTCGACAACAAAAGTCACTTCTGGTTATGAAAAATTAACACATATTTTGTATTTTTTCCACAGAAGTTTCAGAGCAAATAACACAGAAAAAAAATCTGCATAATCATAAAATTAAAAGTTTTATTTTTCAACAAAACCACCAAATTTTTTGCATTTTTCTTTTGACTGTTATTAATTCTTTAAAAAATTTGACAAAGATGATTTTGAAAAGAGACTTTTAAAGGAATCTTTATGGGGTAAATTTGGCTACTTAAGACTTTTAATTAATACGGCATTATTTTTTTAAAACATTTCTCTTAATTTCAATACATGCGTCTTCGCAAGGGTTTTGCATATTATTAATATTATATTATTTGCATATTTTGCATATTATATTAAGTACGAAATTCATTTATAAATTTAAAATATTATACATGAAATAATGTTAACCACCATCAACACGGGGTATTATCACCCATTAGAAGATAAAACAGATTGCTAAACTACAGGGAATCAAACCAAATTCTTTAGTTCCATATCATTCAAATCAGCTCCTGGCCTTCATCTTATTTCATTTGAAAATATAACAAAAAGATTTTCAACAACAGTTTTACTTCCATATTTTGTTAATAACAACCAGAAAACTGAATATTGCCAAAAAAATTGATACTCAAAAGATAAAGAGAGTATAATTTCTTAGCCAAAAATTAAATAATAATTTCTTCCACAAAATCTATATAAATAAAAATGAATATTTGTCTGCATGTCTCTTTTGTGCGGCCGCACAACTCATCGGATTGCAATAAATTTTTAAATACTTATTACTGGGACTTACTGTATTCATTTCCGATATGAAAATAAATATCATATTTTCTATTATTCCTTACTAAACAAGAGAGTTAAATAAATTTCAAACGATATTTCCAAAATTATATCTTCTGCAGCAGCAACGCGCCGGGTACCAGCCAGTATTAAATAAAATATACCCCAAAATGTGAAACATATTTGATGTAACAAAGATTTTAGAAAAGTAAACATTTTTCGTAGTAATTTCCATCAAATGAGCTTGTAAGCTTATAATAGTAAATTTATAATATTTCAACACATTAAGCTACTACCATGTGAGGGTTGCAAGAAAAAAAAATTTTTTACAAGACGGAATGCAAATCGATTTTCCACTTCAAAAATCAATACAATGGTTGATTTTCATACAGAGGGAATAATACAAAAACTAATTTCTTTCATTAGAAAAGCAGAAAAAATGTTGATTTTTAAAGCACCCAACCTATATAATGATTAATTTTAATTTACTCAATGAAAAGTGAAAACGTTACAAGTTTAACTTAGTTTAACGGAAGCCTTTGTTAAAGTCATGCTATGAACAAAGAATCTTGCTATATAATAGAATCACATCGGCAATCAAAGTTATTTTGTTTTCTTTGTTTTATTCTGCTTATTTCTTTTATAAACAATATATTTATAATCCATATATCCAACTAAAATTTAAAACAGAAAATAAAAGAACATTCTGAATTGAAAAAATTTTAAAAAAATCTATATATATATACATAAAACCTTAACGAGCGTGGCAAAGAAATCGTTCTTATTTCTTACTGTCGAATAGTAACAGTCCTATTTAAATGATCCCTTACTAACACCTCAGACAGTTACAATGAAAATCTTTACAGCGCCCGTAATTGAACTCACCGCTTATCTAATAAATATGGAGCCACAAAATTATTATTAGAAATGCTCGAAAGTAACTTCGCAGAAATTCCATTCAATCAGAAGAAAGACATTTTTTTAAAAAAATCACGATAATAAAAACAGACATCAAACAGAAGGCTTAAACGAACAGAAAAACACTTTGATGCCCCTTAAATCACACGGAGTTCGCACCTGCTATTTCATTAAATAACCACTTCTATATTTTAGTTACGTGGTAGCAAAGAAGAGGTCAGAAAATTTGAAAGATGGTCTGAATATCAGGAGTGGGACATGGGAGTAAACGTGCTGTCCAACATCAGATATATAATTGCTACGACTTTCCTATGGAAAATGATATTCATATTTTCCAGATATATTGTCTCATAAAAACAGTTATAGCATTATCTTGAAACACAAAAATTAACTTTCTAATGATTCTAATGACATTTTCAAACTATTCATTTCGTTGTTTTAATTAAATTTTAAAAATCGTATTAAATATACTACCTTTTACATCATTTTTAATGCTGTTTTGAAATTTATATTTTTCTATCAAAGTATTCAATCGTGTGCTTTAACCAGAGTTAAAATGAAGCTCAAAGACTTGTCAATGAAAACGCTTTTCTTGTATTTTCTTATCATAAATATTTATAGATTTTTGAAGTTTATATAAGAACTAGAAAATTAAGTCATATTCTAAAATGGTAAAAAAAAACTACCGATGTTCCATTCAATGTCCATAGCTCATTTTCAAAAGAAAACAAACAAAAAAAATTACCAAAAGATTTTATGTGAAGATGCTTGATTTTTTTGAGATAATAAATTAGCCTCAGATGATCAAGTGATTTAAAGCAGCTTTATATCTATCAAACTGACTGAAATATTTCCTCACATTTTCATTATACTGATATGCATCTAATATGCATTATACTGATTTTTAAATCAAAGTAGCAAATTTTAATTAGGACGGCATTAGAAAATTAGAAAGTCAAAGATTTAACAAATTAAATATAACACAGTAAGAATATCCTAGATACATCGAAATGTATTTCTTTCACTGACAAGAAAATCAGAGCAGTTACTGAATTTAACTTTTGAAAAAATTTGCTCCTACATAAAACAGCTGGTTGCTACTCTTTAAATATTTATTTGCACAACAAAAGCCTTCTAAACTAATGCTTTACTCTAAACTAAAGGTTGGAATAGAAGATGGATTGAAGCAACCAATCTGAAGTATAATATTTACGAACTTGCTCTCATTCGAAGTGCGATTGTGGAAGAACAAGCTCACACTGCAAAGCTGCAAAACAAACTTAATATAAAAGTTTTTATTGCCTTTCTTGCAAAATTTTAATTTGAATGACTATAATTGAAGGTAAATGATTACTCATATTGTGTATTTGAGACTTGTACACTTAAACAATATGTTTCACGAATAGATTAATTAACCTCAAAGTATTATTTCTTGCACTTTCAAATATGATAGTAAAAATGTACCACGATAACTTAATGATTGTTAATCTCTTGGTAAGAAAAGTATTGTATTTTAACAGAGAGAAATTGGATTGAGTCTGACTTCTGCAGATAAATATGTACATAACTTTTTCTTGGTCAGTATATTTCCAAGAAATTTGTAAAATACCACCTGATACTGACGATTTCAAACTAAAAAAACTCAATTATTTTATTTCCAGAAATGCAATTTTAGTTTTAAAAGAAAACTGTTACTTAGATGAAATTAATTTGGTGCTAGCACTTTATGACTCCTTTTACATATACTGTAGGGTTGATTAAAGAAAAGAGTACATGAATGCAGCTGATAAAATCCTCAATTTCAGTTAAATCTACTTACGTTACTTTGGATTGACTGTAATGGATCGAAAGGTTGACTGTAATGAAGAAATTGATTTGAATGATAACTTTTCTTTAATGTTCTACGATTTTCAAGTTCAATCTTACAGAACATTTTTGGAAGAGATATCCCATTATCATCCATATTTTATATATATATATATTAATAATACACATGAAAACCACATGCGCTTTCTTCAATTTTTACTCTCTCATGAGATGACGATTTTTTTAAAAGATACAATGAACTGGAAACGAGTACTGCAAGCTCCAAAAATCCTATTAATTTTTGCATTTACTGAATGCTAAATATTTCCTTGAAATTAAATATAGAAACGTCAGAAAAAATAGAATTTGACTACTTCAATAAATAATAGAGCCGTAATTCGTTTAAAAGGTAGCATTAAAGTAAAGCGGCATTTCTGATCTTCAGAACTGAGGAAAATGTCCGATATGAGAAAATGTTAAACGACGCTTCCGTTTGAAGCAACAAGTTATGAGACGAAAAGTGAAAAAATTGATTTCTCTAACGTTGAAGTGTTTTGAGAGACCTGTACTTTTAGCCGTTTAGATAATTTCATATGCTTGCCATCGCTTTGTAAGTAATCCAATATTCCAAAATCCTCTCATACATAAAAGGTGTCTCAAAGGTTTATATATAATAATAATAGGCGTCTGAGAGAAATTAATAAGCATTAAGTATTAAAGAAACAAATTTTTAAATAATTTCTACATAAGTCCTCGTTTAATTTCAAATTACAGAAGTAAAAATATTTCGATGAAATATATATTAATTAGTGGATGAATTATCTGGTTAAATTCTGAATGAAATACATAATTTGTTTCTGAATAGCATACACATATTTAGATATCTTTTATTGGAGTTTTAAACAATGTATTTTTAAAGGTTTTTTTTTTTTTTTTTTTTTTTTTTTTTACAAACAAAGCTCAAATATCCATCTTACATAAAAATTTCGGTAATAAATCGTAAAATATTTTCACAAAACAAATCATTTGAATACTTTTTTAATTTTATATATATAAATAGTTTTTTTCTTACATTTGAAATATTTATTAAAATTGCCATTGGAAAATTTGCATAGCTTATGACTTAAAATTATATATATTTTTTTGTTTTTGTTTTTGGCTTGAAACAAACGTTCAACAACATAAAACGTTTTCTTTTATTGTTGACAGCGTTTTCCTTTACTGATTCTTTAATTTTTTAGGGTAACGAAGGTATTATTTTTACACATACGGGCACTTAAAATTTTTTCTTATCTCCTTTTTATTTTAAAATATTTAACTTAAACGAAAAAATTAAATCTCAATGTTACACTTAGAGACAAATTGCTTAAGTTTTGCAATTTTAAAGAATATACTGAATTAAGGTCAATGAGTTTTAATAATTTTAAATTGATTTGATTAGATACCAGGAGGCTTAGTTAAAAAAAATCTTAATGATGCACCAAGCATGTGGTGCAGGTTCAGTTAATAAGATTTAGTCGTGTAAATATTTTGCATGAACAATAAACATCTAAATAACTATTTTGCTCAATTTTTTTAAAAAATTTGTTATTTAATAACATTTTTTTTCGTATATACCAATGGATAGACGACAATCTGTGGTCTAATAATTTTCAGATTAGAGAAATACATAATATTCATGACAACAGTATTAAATATTACTAATTTACTCATTTGTTTGCTATGTAACATTGATGTAAATTCTTTTTTCTTGAGTCGCAAAATCCATTACTCAGTTTCCTAACACAGAAGATTTTTGTAAATCTCACTCATTGTTTATTATCACGCATGGCCAACTCCGTGAATCGAATTAACGACCGCAGCAAGAAAGCAAAATCGAGTTTATAACCGCAACACTTGACGAACTGTCAAAACAATTTGACACTTGCGTCCAAGAAATAAAACTAATGCATTTTACTTGCAAATCTTCAAAGTGGTGAAAAAAGTATATTTAAGGTCTTGAAATAACAGTAAATTTCTTGATTAAAAATTACTGGAATAGCAATTTTCTTAGTCATTATGGGACTAAGAAAATTACATTATGAGGATATGTCATTAAAAATTTTAAATGACCAAATGCAATAAAAAAAATTCCAGTTCTGTACTCTGAAGTTAAAGAAAATGTATCTATTACTTTTTTAGGAATAAATTGCACAGTCGAAATCGATTCATCCTGAGCTAAAATATTTTTGAGAAATATTATCACATCCATCGTGTTGTTAAAGATTGAATTTGCTGCAATATGAAATACACCATTAGATTATTTCCTACTTATTTACTTTTCCTCTAAGATGAATTTAAATAACCCAATCAAATAATGCTTTTTTTAATTTAGAAACTAATTCAATCGAAGCAAAGTGAAAATTAAAACTTTAGTAATTGATTTAATGTAAGATATACGGAATTTCATATGTTCCTCAGAATTCCGAATATTGAAGATCATAATATCTTTGTTTATTGAATTACTAAAAATGAGAAAATTTTCAATTATAAATAATATTTTATACAGCATTTTTTAAACTATTGCTCTCTAACACTCAATAACAAATCAAAGCAAAAGTTCGTAACGAAATGTGAATGTAAATATTTTCTATAAAACACCAGTGTAAAAAGTAGTAAAAAGCAAGGAAAAAATGTCCTTTCTTTTCTATAGAATATTGTCACTATTAATGAAAAGTACTGAGAGTTATTTTCTTGTGTAGCATTAAAGATTAAAATTCATGTCATTCTCTGGTTGTGATTACGTATTAGAAGACAAATAAGAATATGTACTTACCTTTGCCAGCTGCTCCGGTGTTCGAAGTTCGTAAGAGAGGAGTTGCCTTTTCACCGGTAATGATTCCGTTAGCCTGGCCGGAAAGTCTGACCGGACCCACCGGCGAAAAGGCAGCGCGAATAACCGGTGGCAAATTCGTAGGCGATGGACTTAGGAGAGCATTCGATCTTTCAGGTCTTGGTAAGACTTTAAAGGAGTTCAGCTTACCGGGTGAAGGAGTCTCGCCCCTGACTTTTTCAGGACATGATAAGTTCAGAGGTTGCTCAATTACCGTCTTATTAGGTTCCTGAACTTCATCATTAGCTGAGACCATCGATGGACTGTTGCTGCTACAGCTACTGCTATTACTGCTGCTACAGCTGTTCTGAAAGTACTGATTGGCATGGTCCCTTTGGTAAAAGTGTCCACTGGTTCCATTTGAAGAAGTTGTCATTGGAGAGGGATTGGATAAAAGCATTGTAGAATCCCTCGGAATACTGGGTTGAAGAGAGGAATGATGATCTCTGATACCCAGAATGTCTATGATGAAATGAGGTGTTGGTTGTTTGGGTGGGTTAGCGTACACATGAGGATGCCATGTTGTCATCTTTGGAAAATTATTCAAGTGATCTGTTTCGCGATGCATGATCTGATAATTTACCCCCACACCATTCACTCCGAAATTCTCTCTCGAATTATAAGCACAAAACCTCCATTATGGGGTCTATTTTGTGAGCATGTCAACCAACAGTTCCGGACATCAGAATTATTAGAATGCAACAAATATCAGTTGAGGTTGCACAGAGTCATCTGCTCATTCAGTCACTGAATCTCATGATAACATGAAATAATAACAGTACATAACTACCAAATTCTTATTGGAAATCGCAGAATGTTTGGTAATAAAACAAACGGCTTAGTAAATTGGTTAAAATAGAAAATATTTCTAATAACTACCCTTCAAATATACTTTATGTGAGTCCGAAAGAAGAAAAAAAACTAATATAGTTAGTTATGCAGAAATCTAATTGATGATGCCGCTCAACTCAAAATGTTTTCAAAAGTTTACAAACTTTTTATTAACTATTTAAGAGAAAAGCGTGCGCTTTCTGATAATATTTGAAACATTTCTTTGGCCCAGTCTATCTTATCCGATACTTGAATGGAAAGCTCCGACAGAAAAGATTTTTCAAAATAAACAAAGAGAGCGGAGGCACAAGTGGAGGCAAGATCGTCCACGCGTCTTATCACTTCAGTTGCAATCCGAACTACTCGCCACAAGATCACCTAAACGACTCAGAGCGCCCGATCAGGGTTGCCATCCGCAAAATCACAGCCCTTAATCGCCAACGATTATTACGAAAGACGCCAACTTTCAGTCCTCATCCTGGGATTGTTATCCATCGATTTCTGCTCACTTGCCCTTCCGCAGCAAATCGAATTGAGTTTCAGAACCTACACTTTAGATTTTTATCTACGAGGGGCGGTCCGATAGACGAATGTCGGGTCCATTATCTGTGGCATTGGACTCTCAGGTGGAAAGCGAAAGTGAACACGGAAAACTTAGCGAAAGATTTCTGCGCGCCGCCAGTTAACTCAATCGAAATTACTCAATCTTTAAGTGGCGCGTTGTTTGATTGCGGGTTTCTAATTTTTATTCGTGAAAGATAGATGCGGTTTTCACTCTCGTGGTCTTCTTTTGATTTAATGATTCGAATTATACATACCTACAGGAATTAAACTGAACAAATTATTTCATAAATTATGTTTTTTTCAACCGTAATTAACAACTAAACACTAGTATCATAAACAGTAAAATTTCCTGAAGAAGTGGAATTGCGCGGATTTTGTTTTTATCATAAATTAATAATTCCTACATATTTTTTTTTTCTATTCTGTCTTATAGTAACAATAGATTTATTAATTTTACAATCAATGAATCACTAATCATTCGAATCTTTTGGATATATTTGAAACTAGATAGGGAAACATTGAATGCCAATACTTTTGAAAATGAATAGTATGAAAACGGGAAAACAAAGCATTTCAATGTAAATTGTTTTTAAAAACTCACTTTAAGTAGTGTACTAAAAAGAAGAAAATTCTTACAATTCATGGTCATAAATATTGATATATCCCGAATCTTTTTTGAAAATTCGTTATCATTTAGCACCATACATATGCAATCAAAATTGAATTGAATCAATTCATCAAGTATTGAAAATATTAAAATAGTGCTATGGCATCAATCGTTCAAATAATAGCACAGCCAAAACACTTACAGATACGCGCTCATTGTCTTTTACGATTCGCCAAAATAATTATTTAATTTTATTGGTAGCATCAATTAATATTTTATGCTTATACTACTCCTTTTTATTATTAATTCAGGTATTTACATATAAAAACACATGAATATATATGTAATATGTATACAGCGCTATTTACAAACTATAATGGTGGGTGCAGAGCCAAATTTAGGTATTTTAGTGAGAGTCCCTTCTTTTTGATGAATTTAGTTTCATATTTCAACGCATTATTAACTAGTTGTTATATTTAATATTTATTTTAGATTTTTTTTATTTCTGTAACTAAATAAAAATGCAAATGTTTAATATTCATTTAAGATTATTTTTTTTTGTTTCTGTAACTAAATAAAAAAAACACAAGTTTAATATTTATCTTAGGTTAGTTTTTTATTTCAGTAACTAAGTAAAAATGCCTTTGTTTTCTATTTATTTATTTTTATTCATGACTCAGCAGCATCCACATTTATATCCAAAATTTATTTAACTATATACAAATGTATATTATACACTGAAATAGACTATATATACTAAAATGAAATAGACTGTTTCATGACTAATTATACTCCCCGATTATCCTTGAATATTATCCTTAAATTTTATAATTCATGGAATTTGGTGGGTATTTTTTATATTTATTTATTTGATGACAAGGCTGATCACAATTTTTAAACATCGATTTGCCAGTGGCCCTAATTACCCTAGCTTCCTTAAGCAATCGCCTATGGACATATTCCTAATTGGAAAATCCATCTTAGGGTTGATAAGGCGTATACAGAAATAAATCCTTTTAAAAATTAAACATGAGGTTGCAAATGCAAAATACAATATCTAAATAAAAGGAGTGCATAAGGTGTCTATCACAGATTTTAGGGAACATAACTGTTCAACAATGTATTTATATAAAGAAAAACTACATTATAAATCTAGATAGTAGGATGCAATATCAGCAGCAAGGCCTTAGAGCATTGCATTAAACCAATATTGAATACTTTATTTGGTTTATCGTTCTCTTTTACTGAATTTACTGACGAACAGCTCCCTTTATCGATCCCCCAATGATCTTGTTCTACTATAAAAATGAATTGTTTTTGTATGTCTGCTCAATCTTTAAACTTTGAAAGCGACTTTTCAAATACACTATATATACATTAAGTTGTGTATATTGAATAAGCTCAGATATAAATATATATTAAGGTTATTCACCCATGCGCTTTCTTTCAAAGTTTCTCATAACAATTTTAAAAAGAAAACT
>JAPMOQ010066939.1:171117-194844 GCA_026543055.1 Argiope trifasciata | reverse complement strand
TGTGTGTGTGTGTGTGTGTGTGTGTGTGTGTGCGTGTGTGTGTGTGTTGGCGCTCTACAGAGCAGACCGTTGGACCTACAGCTACCAAATTTGGTACATGTATACCTTGGAGATCCGGAATGTGCACCTCGGAGCCCTTTTTTCGAATTTTTAATTAGAATTTGAATTTATTAAAATTTAAGCGAAATTTTGACGTTTTTCCGCTATAACTTCCGAAAATATTATTGCACAAACATGATTTTTATATCAATTTAAAGATAAAAAAATTAGCTTTCTAATTGTATCAGTTTTTTTTAATTTATAATGTAAACTTCTACTTTTAATGAATTTTTAAAGAAATATTTTAACCATGTTTTTATCACGTGACTGGATAAAATAAAAGAATGCCGGAAGTTCAAATAAAAAAAATATCATCGCAAAATAAATCTACAGAAATGCAACTTTCAGCACGTGACTGGATAAAATAAAAGAAATATAAAATGTGATATTTTCTTTGAAAAATAAATGCAAAGCAAAGGTTTCTACAATCGTTTGCAATATCTATACCATTAACTCAATAAATCTTCTTTATTTACGGTAAACTTGATTGAATTTCGACAGGATATGCATTGAAATCCCGACCTAATGGCATATTTATGTATTCGTTTGCAATATCTGTATCATTAATTTAATACTTTTTTTCCCTTTCTCGCTTTCTTTAAAAAAACTTATTTAATATTTTGGCAACATCATCGAATTTTTTTTTAATATTTTGGAAGCATAACCGATGGTTAAAACTGACTGATTTATAAAATTAAAGAATATTACTAGGAAAAGGTGTACTTTTAGAACTTTCCGTCCATCATCATAAAGAAAATACTAATTTCAGGTCAATCAATGCCCGGAATTACTTCAAGGCTAATGAATATGTGATTTAATTGAAAATTTTAGAACGCTTTACTCATGGCGAACCAGCTGGTCGCCAAAGGCGGCTAGTATCTTCATATTTTTAGCTATAATGAAGTTTTTTTCCTTATCATACTAAACTTATTTCGTCACCCTCATTCATGTGTTGTTCGAAAATTTTCAGTTACGCTTTATTGAGGAGTTTTTTCCACAAAGAAATATAGAATTATCAGCAATAGAACTTGTATCGTTTCAAAGCTCAATTTTCTAATAATAACAATGCAAATAACAATGATTTCAAT
Organism: Argiope trifasciata; assembly: GCA_026543055.1. Lineage (NCBI taxonomy): Eukaryota > Metazoa > Arthropoda > Arachnida > Araneae > Araneidae > Argiope > Argiope trifasciata. The sequence continues at coordinate 193,657 of JAPMOQ010066939.1, read as the reverse complement.
CCAAAACTGTCTGAAGAATATAAAAACGGTCCTGGATTCTAGCAAAACTTTTAAGAAATACAGGAAATTTCTATCGCCATTTCTTGTGTATGAAAAAATATCAAAATAAATCATGAGAATCCACAGCTCGCCACCTTCGGATATTTTGATACAAAATATTAGTCTTGAATCACTTATTAACAGTCTTTAGATATTGTTGTTAGATATTTAGCTTGCTACCGAAGTTTTTTTATAGATAGTTGCAGCGGTAATGCTGGTCGAAATAGGCAGATCAAAAATGTCACACAATAAGTTTGGACATAAGGTAACAACACATTACTGAATTTGCGTTGGTATCACAAATTTATTCTCGATCAAAAATATCAGTTTTCGAATTTAATTCTCATTATTTATGGAAAGTTTTGATTTTCTGCTATTATTTGAAGGAAACAGCGATTGAAACACATCGAATGCTCTTAAGCACTTTCGATGACTTTGCTCTTAGAGAATGGATAAGTCGTGATTAATGTCAATGTTTCAAGAGAGTTTATTTTGACGTCGACGACCAACATGGAGGTGGGATAAAAAAAATTCAAAAATTCTGAACTGGAGGCATTGTTTGAAGAAGGCTCTTGCGAAACGCAAGAATGTGCAGAATCATTGGAAGTGTCTCAGGAAACCATTTTGAAACGCCTAAAAGTCATTCAAATGCAAGAAAATTCGGTTCCGTTCTACTTAAAGGCAGAAGACGTAGAAATCAATTCCCCCCCCCCCCTGAACAGCTGCTTTGAAGACAGAATCGGAGAGGATTTCTACATCATATGGTGACGGGGGACAAAAAATATGTCCACTACCATAAATAATCCCAAATGCAGAAAATCACGGGAAATGCTCGGATATGCCACTACGTCGACGGCCAGACCGAATATTAACGTTGCGAAAATTATGATTAACCTTTGAGGCAACAATTTGGTTGCTATATTATGAGCCATCAAATTCGAGTAAATCCATCACAAAGGGTCGGTGTCGAAAGAATTAATTCGTTGAGAGCCAAGTATTAGAAGATAAACTATTGGAGAACACGACTCCTCCCGTCGTATTATCCAGCAGTTGCTCCTTCCGACTACAATTTGTTTTGACACTTGGCCTGACTGTTTAGCATCTCCATTTTTATGAAGAAGTCTAAAAATGAATCGATTCATAAATCGCCTCAAAAGACATTGTTTTTTCGAGATGGTATCCGACAATTGACTAAAGGATGGGAGAAAGTAGTTACTAGAAAGTAGTTGAATAATGAATAGGCAATCATTTGTTTTTAAGCAAAGCTGTGCACAATATAAATAGCGTAAACTCTATGTCTCAATTGTGATTTTAAAATTCTAAAAAATTTAGAAAATTTTCAGTTGGTTTTACTAACTTTCTATTACCTGAAATTTCTAAATAACGAGAATTTTTATTTATCATTAATTACAATTAAGAAGTCATAATGATATTTAATAATTTCCATTTCAAGAATCAAGCTTGGCGAAGTCGAAACATATAATCTCGATAAGATCCCATCCGTATGTTAAGATTGGTAAATTGAAAATTAAAGGAAGCTTTATTTATGTCCTACTTAATTATTCATCATTCCTTTTACTACCAATAACTAAATATTGGGTTTTAAAAGTCTTGAATAATCCAAAAAAAGTTTCGAAATTCGATTCGAATCTCAGTGGAAAAATGGTTAATAGGTATAAGTGGATTACTTTTGATTTACATTTTTACTTAAATCTTTGAGGTGCCAACAGCAATGCATTGACTGAAACGCCAATTTTGAACTTGCAGATAGTAAGCAATATATGGAGTAAAAGGTGTTAAATGAGTTTAATAACATTATAAAGTTAGTAAAGGTGTATGAATTTAGAGATTTATATAGTAACTAAATACATATCAAATATCTATCTATTTAAAAACTTTACGTGTGGTGCCAAATGAGCAGTTACATAAATCTTCGTAAATTAAAACTATTCATTAAGATATTTAGGCATCAATGGAATGAATGGCCCTTAATAATAATAGCATACAATAATTGTCATCATACGGATTTTTCGATGGGCTTCGGTAACAGATTTTTTCAAATCAAACATAAAAGCAATGAATGTCGAAAATGCAATTTGGAGTGTTCCATGATTGGGGTCTTTATACGCTGAATAACAAAATTTTCAAAATGATAGTAATAATGCACAGTAAATCGGTAAAACTCAAAACCATTGTCTTTTATATAGATACTTTGCATGTTTACCAATAGAAGTTGCCAACTAAAATACATGCAAGCACTTAATATATTTTGCTTTACTTGATCTAAGACCAAATGCTGTTACAAACCTTCGAGGGTATTGATATCTAATCAAGATACACATTCATTAAATGGTCTGATGGCAAGTTCAAAATTAAAAATAGGTCAAAAATACAGGTGATTCTTTTTTATAATTGCTTAGAGCTTAAATGAAAGCAATTAAAGGGCAATTTCCTTACTTGATCTTTTTCATTAGCATCTTGATAAGATTCTACTGCAACAATGTTTTCAATTGATAGCATGAACCCAGTCTTCTTTAAGAATATCAGTTCGGTTAATCCGCCTTTCAAATTACGAAGGATAAAAATTGCTTTACTACCGATAACATAATGAGGCATTAACCTAAATAAATTTTACTTTTTATGTATAGTTAAATAAGAAAAATTATAGCTCGTCATGTTTCGTTTCTGACTCTAATTTCTTTAGTTCAAGTTTTTGCTATCAGGTTTCTCCTTTCCTTTTGCTTTCGCTTACCGTTAATCAGTAATTACTTCTAAGCAATCTTTTATTAAACTTTCGACATTATTTAATTAGACTTTAGCATTAAGATATGGAATTGAACGTACTTCGTCGATTAAATTTACCAGAATAGTTTTCGTTCTCCCCACAGAAAACAGATTTTAAAATATAGCTACAGCAAAGCCTTGATACACACAGGGCTGTTACTTAGAAATCTAAAGCTTTTTATCATAAATCATTTCAACTTGGATCACTTGAACTAGTCTCGAAGAAAGATCAATGCAAAATACAATGACTTCAGTTCGGAAACTGAAATTCAGTAATTGCGCTGTTCGGCTTCACAATATTTCGAAAACGGTTTTCACAGCCTTTAGAATCATTTCCTTAAAATTTTAACTTCCAAAAAACATTCTTCCCGACTAAGCAGTATCACGGGGAAGGGGCACCTTGTAATTGAGGAGGCGAAGCTTCAGGTATGGTGGTTGGTTCTCGCAACCCCTGAGGTTACATGAAACGATAGGGGATCCTCCCTTAGACAAAGGGACGCACTTTCTTAGGGAAGTTTTGTACCGTGGCCTTTGATGGCACTTAGTACTCAACCAGAGTTCCCATCAGTGCTGCTGCCACGGCGGTCAGATCATTCAAGTTTTTCAGTGTGTTTTCCGGCGGGTAGGAATACGTTCCAATTTTTCAGGATACAATTCAACAATCAATTAAAATTAGACAATAATTCGAATACATGAATAATCACAGAAGAGTTGGGTGTCTAAAGTTTTTTACGTAGAATTACATCAATTCAATATCTATCTGATATCTTACAAATAAATGTAAGCTATTTCTCCAAAAAGAACTTTGCGTTCTACTATTCAAATCGCTTCACAAAAAACTTCAAAGAATATTACGAAATTTAAAATAAATGATGTCTCTAATTCTCTACCTGGAAGTGTCGACCGAATTGAATTGAATTTTGATCGAAATACTGACAATTAAGATCTAAAAATATTAAAATAGTGTATTGACTTTGAGAACATACAAGGATACAAATTTCAGAGCTCTAGCATATGAAGTATTGTGTGAAAAATAGATTATAAATTCCATTTTTAAAAACATGAAATAATTTAAATAAAGATCGATAAAGATATAGAAGCGTCTCGTTTGGTGAACAAATTTGTCTTCAGTAAAATGATTCAAACTTATTATCCGAACTGAAATATGAACAGTGAGACATAGTTTTCAGTTTTACGAATGTATGTAGTTGACAAATAACTGAATAATGAATCGATGTCCATCTTCCTCAATGAAATTCCCTTTTTTTCTCGCCAGGTAAAATGGGAACTATTTAGAATCAAATTAAATAAAACTGAAGAATTGAGCAGTGAGTAGATATTTAGCTCAACGAACAACTGCAAAATTTGAAAGGAATTTCTAGAAGAAGGGCCAATGTATCGTACTTCCCTCCCATCAATTGTTTTGTTTCCGGCAATGGAAGAAAGTTTTTGTCTACACAAACTTCGTTAAATTATTTCATATTCATAAAAATATCGTTCCTGCAACAATCTGCGGAATTATCTCACCAGATTATTGCAAGGAAAAAGATTATTTTAAAAAACGTGTTTATGAGCGACTGTTAATATGGAACATAATAATAGTTAATTAATCTCTCTCTCTATATATATACGTATATATATTAAAGAAAGTCGTAAATCGTGTTAGTTGCACCATTTATAACTCAAGAACGTCTGTACCGATTTTAATGATATTTGTATTTCTGGATTTGTCTCAGTCACGAATAGCAGAATAACCAGTAAAATATAGTAAAAGTTTATGAAAAAAATCATCTATCGGGGCAAATATGATTAAAATTGCAACAGCCATTTTTGAATTAGAATTGGTGTAACTAAATTTTTCATTGATTGTTGGGCGGTACGAAGTTCGCAGGGTCAGCTAGTATAATATGCGAGATAAGAGATGCGAGTGATTTTGAATGAATAAGACTGTCAAAGTTGTTCATGTTCATACATGCAGCTTTCAAAAAATTTGTTTGCTTATTTCAGTTCAATGAAGGAAGAAAACTTTTGAGATTTTCCGTCAGTTCTAATTTCTTTCTATTAATTTTCATAGATTAAGTTAATTATCCCATAATAACTCTGTGATAAAGAAAATTCCTCCATTTTTTCTCGATATTTCAGTGCTTGCTTACAAAAACCGTGTGAATATTATCTTATAATAAATATATAACTAAAAATGCTAAAAAATAAATTAATTTTTATTTTATTTGTTCTTATCTCTCACTCACTCACTTTACATTTAAGCAATGGGTTTATGTTTCGGAGTATACCATCTAAATAAACGAGAATTCCAGACGAGTAACTGGAAAAACTGTCAAGGCCTTTTTTGCACTTATGTGGAATTATAGTTATTCTGATCAGTGAAGAAATAATGAAACTATTTGGGCGGATATCTGTTATTATCAGTTATCAACAACATGGCTTGCATTAGTCAATAGACGGACTATGATCCACATGCATATTAATGTTTGAAAGCATAAGGAATCAATAGATGTTACATCTCATACATATGATAAATTACACCTGTAAAAAACCTCTACACTGTGTTAGGTCACAATGCACATGCGCTTGTCATTTAATTTCATAAGCTATAATTTTATAGTTTTTTACATTTTGAACAAATTTATCACTGGAAAGTTCGTTATTTTGATTGGATGTTATAATACAAGAGGAAAAAAATTACTGTCTTATAAAATCTATATCAGATACCCATTGAACAATACTAAGTTCTTAAAGAAATTATTTTGTTAATTTGAAAGGACATCATACTAGGAGCTAATTATTTAAAATGTAAAAATTTTCTTTGATTATTGACTAAAAGTTTGCCAAAAAAATTAAGAACTAATTCAAGAAATTTCTTTTAATGATCGTTAAAATTCGTTCAAAACTCTAAAGGAAGAAAATATGAAAATAATAATTATTATTTGAATGTGTAAAAGAATTCTTATAAGCTTTAAGAGCAGCAATTGAACGATACTTGATTATTCCAAAATTGGAATTGAAATGGGTAATACAACATATATTATGTGAAGATGAATTTATCACTAAAGATATGAATTTTATATTTTCTAGTGCAAATTTTCGCTATCAGCTCAAAATAAATATTTCACATCAATGCACGCAGGATTATTGTTTATACGGTTTATAAATTTTTAACATATCATAAGTGGAAAGAAAGCTAATTGAATTCCTATATTTAAAAAGTATGAGTGCTGACATTAATCAATTAGCTTTATATATTAATTTTCTTTAAAAACGGCGAAAATCTGACATAAATATATCATTTAACATTTTGTACTTATTCTAGAACTTTCTATGCAACCTCTCTTAGGGTCGCGTCTCTTAGTTCAAGACGTTGATCTGGTCATGTAAGCAATTAATATTGATGTCTTAGAAAGAGAAGGATCCTTTAAAGGAATCCTACATCTTTCTTTTTGGATGAGTAGCTGACCCCTGCGTATCTTCACGGACTCGTAGCTTTCGGTTCATGGCATAGTTAACTCTAATTATCGGTTTGCGCCTCTTCATAGAAAGGGAACTGGTTTAAAAACGTGTGGTCTTTTGCAGATTAAATGCAGACTCTGGTGAAGTAAACTGTATGATTACTTTAAAAAATCCATGACTCCATAATTAAGCATTTACTTTCTGCCTTTAGTTGCGACTTCCGCGTTTACCCGAAACATTTCTCAGGGCAAGTGAAGCCCTTGAAAGGAGTGCCATTTGCTCTCACAACCCCACTCCTCAAAGTCAAATCATAATAGCCGGTTGATGTGAAAGCTAAAACAGCAGGTAAGTAATAATTGAAATTCATGTAGTGAAAAAGTAATATCAAGATCTTTCACTGATTTTAAGAATAAGTATCCATTTAATTTTAGATTTTATTTTGTATACTCTGGCATAATCCAAAAATGCAAACTACCATACGCATTCATCCAAAAATGCAAACTACCATACAATTTGTTATATCTTATTGATTCATTTCTTACATCTAAGCTGTATATTTATATGTATGGATGCGAACGAAATCCATTCAGAGGAAATCTAGGTATCTAATTACCAGAATGCAAGTTAATGCGATTACTGCAAAATTGAAAGAGCTAGAAAAATCAAATTTGGTGTACAGACTTAAAGTCTAAAATGTAGACATATATAGATTTTGGAACATAATTCCACTAAGTTTTAGCTATCTGCTAATCTATACTTTCAAAAGCATGTAAACATTATAACTCAAAAGCCTAATAACCTAAATATGTAAAATTTGGCATATGATTTTATAATAACAATTCTAGCTCTGTGACAAATTTTAGTCTTAATTATTTGACAAGAAGGCGTTCAAATTGTACTCTCGATATCCTGATATTTGTATATTAAGTGCATTCCAGATATTAATTGAGAATAGGCTAGAAAGTTTTGGGAAGATCATTCCTGATGGTTTAAGTATGTTTATGGAATTATTTGTTCAATACATAGAAAATCATCAAGAATTATTTTTAATATACAAGTATACTTACCCTGTTTTAATATAAGTGGATGGCTTTAATATTGTTCTTAAATATCAGAAAAGGAATGCTGCCCACCAGAAAAAAAAGAAAATATAGCGCTCTGTAAAATTAATTTTTATAGTCCCTACTTATTATTAAAGAATTTAATTAGTAATTAAAGAAACTTCTGTTATTATCAAATGATAATTAAACAGAAAAGGGAGATAAAAACAGTAACGGTGTACAGAAAAACTAAACGCATTGTATATCATATGATTATATAAGTAAATACACAAAGTGTTAATATTTGGATAAGTAATAAAGACTGGTTTATATACTAACAAAAGATATTTTGTCATTTCTAAAAGAATAATTCTTTTATATGTTAAAAATAACAGAAGGATCCTATAGTTGACAAAGTAATCAGTAACAGATTCGTGGAGGTATCAATAATTGAATTTGGAGCACGCGAATTATTGAGATTTTCATATTCTTTCTGGTGGCTAGCACCTCACGTTCTGAGCAACACCAGTTGATAATTGTACAATTCACCTAAATGGACCAATATCTTGTTACTAAGGTTAACCCAATACCTTGATACCAAGCCTTTTCAGGAGATCTCATATTTGTCCTAAAGTCCATTAAAAAATCATCAAGAAGCGCAACAAACAAGTTGTGCAAAGCATAGTCGTTTCAACTTGGTATAAAAATTAGCTGAAATGGCAAGGTGGAAAATAAAACAGTTGAGGAAGATAAAAAAAATCAAGATGAACAGAGGAAGCACAAAAAAAAGCAAAAGAGGTTAAATTACAAAAGGTAGCGGCAGAGAGAGAGAGGAAAAAGGAAAAGGCACAATCATAGAGGAAAAAATCAGAGCCAAAAAGTGAAACAAATTTCTTGAAAACTCCAGTGAAGGAGACGAAGTGTAAAATCCACATAATCAATCTGATGAGGATACGGAGAGGGAAAATGGTGATAAGCAAAACATTAAAGAAGGAGAAGAATGGAAAAACAAAGAAATAACCAAATTTCATTGGAGATGGATATATATAGAGCTTTAAGTAAGGACGACATACTTCAACATACCCACGATATTTACCAAAAAGAAAAAAAAGACATCCAGAACTTGCCAAGGTTTGAAGACTTCAGAAGGAAAGGCAGCTGCTAGTCCTCTCAGTGCTTGCAACAGAATAAAGACTATTTTTCAAATTGATGAGGCTGAAATACTAGTTGAAGAGCAGAACATAGTTACTATGTTACCAAAGCTTCTAGTGATTTCAGAATAAGAGAAGCCAAAGTTCTGTGGTTTTTTGAATATCTATTGAAATATATCAAAGAATACTAATCTATTTAAAAAGTGAGTAGACAGTTTTCTTTCTCAGATCATTTTGAAATATTTCAGTACGTGTAATAACTGTAATAAATTAATAATAATCATAACTGTGTTACATGTTGTACAGCAATTTTGTATCGATAAATAAAAATATAAATGAAGACATTTTGTTTAAAATAAACTCGTTTGATGGTTAAATTTGGTATTCTTTTGGTAAACTCATGCCAATAATTGTTTAATTTCCTTGTTGATGATTAGTTTCTGCATGTTGACGGGGAAGAAACTTGACACCTATTTTGTCTGAAAAAATGGAAAATTTTAAAATTTTGGCAAAATTATAAAATAATTCTATAAAACCGACATCGACAAGTATGAAAACTTCAAACCATTATAAGAAATTAATTAAAAAAAGTTATGGGGAAAATGCTTTAAAAATTTCATTCAAAAGTCGATAGTTAAGGCCTTTAACCTACTGATTTTAGGGTAAAGATTGCTATCAAAATGATGTCAATGAAAAAAAAAGCTCAGTGTGTTCTTTGGCTCCATGAATTCAAATATTCCATTGCTATTCTATGTCAGCTGTAGATTACATAAAGTACAAGGTGTTTGCAACGGCAGTTAAAAATATTGATGCACTTAAAGTTAGGATCGTAGATGTTATGTCTAGTTTGACAGCCAAAATGTTGAGCAATACTTGGAGAGAATTGCAATACTACCTCAAAATTCTTCTAGCTACCGAAAATTCTCACACTGTAATTTACTGATGTAAATGGTTTTATTGAAAACTTTATAAACGTTTTTACAATGTGTCGAAATAATTGTAAGCCAGCTTATGACTGTATTTTTACAATATTTTTTTTAATCGCGGAAATGCTTTATGGCTGCCTTGTATTATGAAAACAGGCTTCTTTATTTTAGCTTCTGACAATTGAAGTTTACTTCACTATTTCGAGTGAAACTAGAACTTCATCAAACAGTCAATTAAATGAGGTTGTTTTAATACTTTTTTGAAAAGTTCAGTGTATTTGAAGCGACAGAAAATAACTCGATTCAACAAAGAGGATGGAAAAACTTTCAAAGAAAACATGGTATCTTGAAATTTACCAATACCATGATATTTTTACTTTTATGGTATACCATAGTAAATTTAACAACACCATCATACTAATATCATTATATATTATATATAGGCTGTTTGTGTTTTCGTTATCTGTTTCTTTTTTCTATTCCTCAGTTCTGATGCTACATAGTTTTCATGCAAAATAAATTTTCTTTTACATTAAAGATTACATGTTGTTCACTTATTTACGAATTATTCAGTAAATATAAGTTTTGCTATCTAATTCCGTATTATGGCTTTAAGGCTTCATATTTAAACTTATTGTGAAACATTTCACCGCACTAGAAAAAAGATGTCAGAATAAGAAGCTGGAAACTTTAAATAAAAAAATTATTTTCTTTATTAGTATAAAATAATTTTCGTATTGATAATAGCATCATTTAACTTGCTGTATAGCATATCAGAATTTAAAATAATATTTCCTTTGAATGTATTTAATTTGTGCCCATAAAATAGAAATGTTTGCAAAAATGGGGAGCAAAGAAGTTTTATAACTTTTTAATTAAATTGATACTAATCTACCTGAATTTTTATTTAACGAAACCACAACATATAACAAGGAAGCAGATTTCAAAGGATCATTAGTTAAAAAGGGGAGAAAAGCCAACGAAATAGCCCAAATCAGTTTCTTTGTTGGCCTTTGATTCTTCTTCGTTTATCCGATTACTGTTAACAAGAATGAAACGAAAAATTTCATTGTTAAATGGTTGAAAAGACGCTCAATAAGCGTCTAATTACCGAATCAAACGCGATGTTTCTTGAAGGGCGGAGCGAAAAATATTATCGATAATCATATCAATATCAGGAAGAGTGTGGTTTTAATTCTAGCGCCAGAAGACATTCATCAGAGCTTAATGCGAGCACAAAACTAATGATTTTTAAACATCATATTTTATTGCGTTAGAACGCTGTCTCTAGCAGAGCAAGTACTTCATAATTCATTAAAGATAGCTTTATAAGTTATAAATGACAGTGTGTGTGCTGTTGGCGATATTTTAACGGAAATCAATCCGCCGTCAGTTGGAAAACGGTTTCTGAAGATTTATGTACCATCCTTGGCGATCAAAAAACTTTTCAAACGACCGTAAATCATTAGATAGGGATTGGCGTTTCAAAGCTGGATGAGATCAAGCACTTTATTTGTAATAATTACCAATCGCTTTCATGACTTCCAAATCATTTGAATGAAATTTAAAAAAAACATGTAAATAACATTTAAAAAAAACTCGAAGCATTTTAAGTTTACCTAGATACTTTCTTAAAACATCATATCATACGAAAAAAAATGATGTACGCTGTTTTTAATAACTACCAATCAATTTCACATCTTTTTTTAAAAAATTGCCTCAAAGTATTATTCCAAAAATAGTACAAAATGGTACATTCATGAGATAAAGTGTATGTGAACTTTAGTAACTACATCACATTTACCTAATTTCACAAAACAAACAAAAAAACCTTTTTCCTCTTCTCAATGTTTCTTCGTGTTATAACTTTTCAATTAATTTCTTCATTTATCATCACCTGCTGGGGTTTAATTTCTCATTTATCTTAATGATTGTATCTCAGCATTGCATAGCTTTTCCCATCCTTTCCCATTGGTTTATTATAGCATTCATTGTAAATCAATACGTTTTTACTTGTTAGATATTATTTTCAGAAAATGATATAAATCCTTCAGCACTCCGCGTCGATTTCATTCTCTCATAAGCAATTAATGCTTTGTTTGGCATGCTTCACATTCCATTTTCACTTGTATCATTGATTTAATGTTTATTTCTTTGGTGTTCCTAGAAATACAGCTAATTAAATATTCTCTTTTCTGCTCTCCTTTAATATACCTTAGGCGCTTTTTCTCTTTACTCTCATTTACTTGCGGTTTTCACTTTGCAATTATATTATTTTTGTTACAATTTTTTTCGCTTGTATTTTCTCTTCTGTTTGCATATTTTCGTTGTACAGGGTGATACCATTATAAAACGTGTCCTGAAAAAGAGGAACAAGCGTTTATTTCTTTAAATATCGTAATTATACATCTGCTTTCAATTGCAAAGTCTTATCAAATAAGACACCTCAATGTATGAAAATATTTAGGCTTTTATAAAAGGGGATAATAAAAAGTTAGACAAATTACATTTTTATACATTCCCCATATCGATAAAGTGTTAATGAATAAAATTCTTTTCTTATACTTCCAAGTTGTTAAAAGGCAACTTTATTGACTTATACCATTTTTCTATAAATCATATCGCGGTGTATGTATATATATATATATATATATATAATTTCACACCTCGTAATGGTAGAAAATTGTCAATACTGAGGAATTTCTTTCTCAAAGAATGTATTAAATGGCTCGGAAAATGATGCATATGCATTCATATGTCCAAGTCCTATTTCCCAGAAGAAAAAAATTTGACTTTAGTTTAGATGCATCCAAAATGTAAAATTCTAGACGTTAATCGCGTAGTTGACCATGTAAGTGCTGTATCAGTTCATGGACTCCACAAAAGCTGTATAAATGACAATTATTACGTTGAAATATTCTCTACGCTATGCCGGTTTTTAGAGCATTGAGCTCTGGACAAGCACAATGGTAACTTGAACCATTACCCAAAATGCCAATTTCTGCTTCATATGTGTGGCGCTTCATCCTTGCTGTTCCTCTCCTTGAAAATAAGGATCCTGTAGTTTGAAATCCCTAAACCGTTCTGTACACATACTTTCTAAGAAAGATGCCGGGATTTCTATTCTCCAATTAAACCGGCGTTACGATTACTTGGAGCTCAGTACACCCAAACGTTATTTGTAACTGATTTGTGTCAATCTTTTAAAAACCATGCAAATGTGATCAAATAATTTTATTTTCTTACTCGGCACTCCAGTAGTTTTATGAAATATCTTCAATGCTAAGCTTCTCAATTTTCTCTTTCATTATCTTCATCAATGCCAATCAAGGTGAACTACATAGATGATAAACAAATTTATCTGAAGTTATAATAATTGGATAACGAACAATTTGACAAATATCTACACACGGCAGTTTTTCGGTAGGTAATATATTTTATTTTCTGAAATTAAATTTTTGATGCAAATGTGTGATTAAATCCACAAAAATAATGGCATATCTTCAAATTTTACAGTTAGAAATGTAAAACTTTGTTGTGTGTGCATGTATGAGTAATTGAAAATCATTTTATTTATTTTTTGGCGCTTTTACGTTATGGAGAACCATAAAATTTTAATTTATTAAATTTTTACTACTAACAATCACAAGAGCTAAATTGTTTTCATACAAGTGATTGCCTCATTTTATTAAACTTTATAATTGGCAGTATATGTCTAGATGCAATATTTAGGGAAGCAAAAGCTTGTTCCACTCTTTTGGGACACCCTGTATATGTGTAAGTTTTTAGGTAAATCTGAATTATTTGTAAAGAAAGCAATTAAAAAGTAAGTGCAAGCTAGACACAAATATTTCCATATTGTTATAAAGAAATGCAAATCGTTGAAAAATTCTTTTACATTGCAATTCGAATTTACTATAAATAATTTTGAATGATAATTTCTACAAAACATTTAAAGCGCCTGTCATTTAAAATAGTTTGTAAGGACATGTTTTATTTCGATCTAACCTTAAAAGCAATTCTGTTTATTAATTTGGAATGAAAGAGAACTTTCCGACTTATTCTTTAATATATAGTTGAAGAGGTTGAAGATCATTTTTAAATTTTTACATCATTTTTTTAAAAATTCTAAAGTCTTTTAAGTACTTTGCTGGTAAAACTGTTCAGGCCTTTAAAATTTCAACAAAGTATTTTAATAATTTTTCTGAAAATATGTTTAAAATCAAAATGGGAAAAAATCATAAATTTTTAATTCAAGATTAAGTTATGTGAATTACTTAATCCTTTTTATTCCTTTTAAGCATAATTTTTAAAGCATTTTTATAAGAGATAAAGATATGTTCCTCTTTGTAATAAATAATTGTCAACGACCTCCAATTCATATTTTCAACACACCAATCAGAATTCTTTCATCTGTTCAAACAAGTCGGAAGAATTATTTCCTCATTTTCGTGGTTAAAAAATGCTCAAGATATTAGCCGAAACAGAGGAAGCGCATGATTTCTAACTGAAGTAACTGTCAGTCACTGTGTAGAATAACATGTTATTCTGTTGAAATTACGATGACACCTTCCATTTCACGTTCCTTTAAATATGTCAACCCTAGAACCTTTCTCATTACTATCGTTTCTTCGCACATTGTTGATTCTGGACAGTGCAAATTTACGAGAATGTTTGAAAATAAACGGCTGGATCTCCGCAAACGAACCAATTAGTAATGCTAGAGAAGGAAAACTACGGGTGGTACAAGTCTTCTTCAGCTTCAAAACAGTCGGGTCAAAGAAATCAGATAAATTTCCCAGAGCCTGAACTAAAGACGAATTAAAACAAAATAGTCTTACAAAAATTATTAAAAACACAATTATTAATCACACAAATTTTTCAGTCTGTAATTTATAATTCAAAATAATAAATATTATGAATCATAAAGACAATTATTTTCTCAAATTCATTATCAAGTAAAGTCAAACGTAACGAATCAAAGCTTAGTTAAATTAACTGTTAAGTCAGATCTGGAAATGTTAAAATAGATTTGACATTGCCCATACAGAGGTTCATGAAATTTTTGAACTATACTGCATGTAATAAAAGTGTGGAAAATTATCAATTGTAAATGAAACAACCTTAAACAGGACATTTAAACATATAAATAGTGAGGGTACAAAAAGCAGTTATTTTGTGGAAACTATTATAACTTTGAATTTTATAAACGTTAAAGACTTTCAATTTCCAAATTTTGATTTAAATTCATAAAAATTCAAAGATTACTTTGAATAATCTATGGTCAGAATATTCTACCTCGTTCCTTCTCCTTTTTTCCCTCTGTTTTTTCTTTGTGACTCTATGCATATTTACCATTTTAGATCAGAAAGCAATTCTCAGTATTGAAGCATCACACCCTGAGCAATGTTTATGACTTTTCTACCATTAACTACTAAAAAAACTAAAGATGAACAATTGTTGTTTATTAAAAATAAAATTTATCTTTATATCCTTCTTCCAATAACCCTTCATAAATACATCTAAACCATTTAGATCTAACATAGGAATATCAAATCAACTTCAACCGGGAATTTTGACGTTAATCGAAGTTTTAAAAAATGGGCTGCAAAGCTATTTAAAAACGACACAAAGTTAATTCAATGGTTTCACAAACCGATTCGCGCTATTGTCTAGATTTCTTTTGGGAAACTTGAAATGATTCACGGAGTGAAATTGTGAGAAACAGATTTGAATTCTGACAAGAATGCTTTCAATGATGTAAATGCTTCAAAATAAATAATAAACCAAGTCAATAAACTAAAGTAGTAGTGTATTCTAAGAGTAACAAAGTGAAAATTTCGACTCTCAATAAAATTTACTTAGCAATTGAAAACATGCGTTAAACATTATTAAATTAGTAGGGCTAGATCTTACCCGGTTCTGAATATCCAGATTGTTTGTGAAATTACAAGTTTACTACATTTCCATTCAATCTGGCACATTTAATTATGGAAATTACCAATTCTTATTTCATATATCCCCTAAGAAAACAATAATTTCTTGGAAATCTCAAATCACCTAATATGTTAACAAAAGGTTGGTGCATTTTTATATGAGGCATTTCTGTTTCCTTCTTACAGCATTGCGTATATTTCATTGCATTCTATCAAAGAAAGAACAAGAAAAAAATGAAAAGTAAGATTTCCTATTCATGATGGATAAAATATAATATATCTATATAATAAACAGTTTTTCTGCAATCAGTTTCTCAAAATGATTTAATTCAAAATTTATCAATGAAAATGAATTCCTAAGGTTTAAAATTTTAAGGTAATCTTTATTTTAAAAGAACAGAAAATTCTAAAAGCATTCTAAATTTGGGACTGAACTTTTCTTCAGCAGTTCTATTTTACTGATTCTGGCAAAGATGTCAAATAAATAAAATTAAAATTGCTGGTGTTAATGATACTTGAATTCTTTAAAAAAAAATTTCGATTAAAGATAAGCCTTATTAAAATTTCCTCCAATAATCTAAAAAAGGATTTTCAACTTGGTTGTGCGTAGATGTGTTCAGTCGCATTTCCGCACAGCATTTACTATTAGCATTTGCGCAAACATTGTAAGTTTAATGAAACTTAATTATCTTTGTGAGAAACACTTGGAGAACAACTAGAGAGGCTGCAGGACATTCATATTTCTTACTTGTTTATCAGTGATGGATGAAGTTTCTTACTTAAGGGGCTATCAGCATTTTTCACTTATGGAAATTTATAATCTTAGTTTAATCCAAGACTGGAGTCATGAAATTTCAGTGGTTCGATTTGCTATTTTCTCTCAAGCTTATAAAAAAAACAATTTTCTTATGAAAATTAAAAATGACATGTAAGTTATTTATATTAATTTTTTAGTATATATTTCAAGTAGATGCTTTTCTTAAAAGATATTTTTTACAAATGAAATTGATTAAACTAAATCTGTTTTTCTCCTGTTGCAAACAAATGTTACAATTGTATGATAAAAAACAATTTTGATAAATGCTAAATTTTAATATTTCAACTTTTTTTCTTGAAATACTTTGCACCTTTTAGAATCAGTTATATTATAAAGAAATCTCAGATTTTGACTTGAAGAAAATACTTTTTCAACTTAAGGAATTTTATCAATACATCATAGTTAAAAATTTTTCCTAGAAAATTTTAATAGAATTAATACCCTAATGAGGAAAATTGTATCCTTTCTTCATTACCATTGAATCAAATTATTCAAATTTCAACAAATGAATATTTGATTGAATCACTTCAACATTATACTCTGCAAAGCTGTAAATCATACTAAATATTAATACAAAAATTATTTCATAATTTCATTGATTGAAGTTTCATTGAAAGCAAATATAACTAAGACTTTGAAAGATAGATGCAAAAAAACCTACAGATATTTTAAATTGCAAATAGCAAATATCTATAGTAAAAATTACAAGAAATAATTAATGAATGCCAAATGTTAATCGTAATAGGATTCATTATGTCATTTTTATAGTCTTGAAACCACCATTGATTTAAGGCATTTATCTAATAATACTAATTCTGAAAGAGAACTGAAATTAAAACTTTTTATAAAGATAATTACAAGAAAATTTAGAATAAAATTTAGATTTTAAATTCCTTTAAAATTTCACCTGATATTTATTACTGAAAACTGTTAGCAAGAACCTCCTCTTACAGAGGTCATAAATTGTGATAATTGAAAAAATAGCATATTTAGAAAAAAATTTAAAAATTTATTCAAAACAAATTTGAAGAATTATTTTTTCCATTTGTTACAAATTATGAGGTTGGAGAAGTATTTAATTTCCACGAAGCTATATAAAAACAAATTGTGGTGTGCCTTTCTTTCTTTTTATGTAAAGTATTTTACAGAAAGTTTAAAAAAAAACACTATCCATTCGTCCATTAAAAATATTTTTAAACTAATTATTATAAATCCAAAATTTTGCTGTCATTATTAAAACCATTATTATACCGATAACTCTTCTATTATTTCTGAAATATTACCAATATTTTATGAAAAAATTCACTATTTAAAAAAAAACAATTGTCTAAAGAGCAAATTTTCGCATATAAAATTGTGTAATATGAGTTAAACAGAGAATAACTTTTAGCTGTGAACGACCATATGTTTTTGAATTTACAGTGGTATAAATGAATAAACTAAGTAAAAATTAATTGTTAATAAATAGAATAATTAAAGGGCTTCACGAATTACATTTCCATAAAGCATCGTTTCTTTGACAATTATATTGGGTAGCTTTAAAAGAAAGCCAGTTGGTCGAATTAAAAATACTTCAGCTCCAAATGGTATTTTTTAATGGATGAATCAGGGAAAATTTTACACTGACTGGAAACTAACTTTCAAATGCAGGCCATTTATTTTATATTTAAAATGAATTTTTCAAGAGCTTGATGGACATTAATCCTTTAGAGACAGCAGGGATAATGCCTATCAGTATATCAAAGAGAATGGCAGCTATCAGTTTTGTTTCATTTAGCCATTTAAACAGTATTATCAAATGACTAAGTAAAACTATCATTCTCTGTCACTCTAAGCCACCATAAAGGTTGATGCATATTTCAGCACATTTTGTTGGTATAATGCGCACTGCAAGATAATTTTTCTTCACACCTCTCCACTTTGTGGATATGATGCCCACGGCAAGATAATTTTTCTGTTAAACTGAAATTAAAGTATTCCCCAAACAAAAGAAATAGCAAAAAGTTTCTGATATCCAAATAAAGTTGATTGTACAAAATTTTCAGTCTATTCCATTTCATTCTGTTAAATAAACGGAGCAAAAGTTAATGATCAAATTTGTATTAAACTGAAAAGTATAGCCCAGTTTATTAGATTAAAGTTGTATTGTAAATATAAATTTTTTTATATATTCAAAATATTTTCTTTATTTACTCAATATGACAAAATTATAGAAAATTCTTTCATCCATTTTTGGAGGCAATCCTTTTTCATCTTTTTTTTTATTAAATCTATTTATTTTGCATTCTAGTTTACTTTTTTCTGTTTATTTAATATTTAATTTAAATTACATCGATCATCTGTTTAATCATCTTTCAGCTAAAATTTAAATCAACGATTTTTAGAGCTAAATTAAAACCTATCAGAAATCTCAGGCCATATAGCTTAAATCACAGATTACATTAGTGATAAAAGCAAAAATTCGAAAAATCTTTGGAATAAAAGATATCTTCTAAAATGAGATATGAGTTACTCTCTCCAGAAGGATTGCAATTAAGACCATTATTTTCCTCAAGTAAGCTTCGTTCCATTAACATGAGAAAGCAGATTCTTTGTCGCATTAGCGATGATTAATTGTCACATGATTTAGCTTTTCAATGAAACAACCCATACCAAACCACATAAATATCGATGAAGTTTGAAACACGACAATTTTTTCAACTCTTGTTCAGAAACAGCAGTACTTAAGTGGGTAAGCGCATATGAAACTGAACGCCTCTGCCACCATCCCTTTAGTTCTTGGTTGTGAATATCTAACTCATCCTGGCCTTGGAAAAAAGCATGTTTCATTATCTGAGAGAGATTTTTCGCTAACATTTCCGGAAAGATAAACTTAAATGAATTAAATCTTTCAGATCTAGTTAATTGTTTAAAAGATTATTGGTGAACGATCTGCTTCTCCTTAAAATAATCATTTGTACTTTTTTAAGGTTTTTTTCGCCTTTAAAATGCCATTTTTCTAAAAAACTTCGAATAATCACTTCAAAATCTGTACAATGGTAAACGGAAGAATATTCTGAGTTCTGGACAAATCGGGATTAACTGCGTTTTCTCTCTAGATAATGCATTTCTTGTTTTCTTTTACTCCAAACCAGTAATTTAAAACTAGAATAAACAATAAGAAAAGGCAATTTTTGATGCGTTTGAAAACTTCGTGTTTTAAAAGGAAAGGAAAGGAGGTGGAGCGATGGTTTCATATAAAGAAACGCATTCAATGTTTGAGCGCCACTTAAAATTCACTTTGAAGACGTTTTGAAACCAATCGAGGCTGGGATTGCAACGGAAAAAAAGCCTGTCGAAAGAAAATGCAGAAAAAGTTTGTGCATAAATAAATACCTCTTTGTAAACGTTCGTCAAAGAATTTCAGAACATTGTTTGCGATCAAACAATCATTCGGGGGCTTTTAGAGGCGAATGATGATGATAAAAAAAAGAAAGAAAAAATGTTCAGAAAAAGGAATTAAAAGACCAGAATCGATAACATTTACGCAGCTTTCCCTCCAGAATGGGAAGTAGCACTTCTTTTTAGCCTAAAGCATCTGCTACAGCAAAACGTTCTATCGTTAATTAGAAGCTAGGCGAGCGGCCGTACAAAAACGCCTGGAAAACAAGACAGTCAAAGCGCTGTGAAATGTAAGCGGTACCCAGAACATCAGAGAAGCTGTTTCGAACAAAGACCTGAAGCTTTCGAGTGCTGATTTAATTACCAGAACTCCCGTTTGGTACCTCCCTTTTCTTTTGTTCTTATTCTTTGAAGACCCGATGGCAGATTGAGCCTTCGCTGTTTACATCAGAGCAAAATTCTTTTTCCAACCCTCTCCTTTTCGCAAAGAACTTTTTTACCTTCCACACTTGGAGCTCCTTTTAATTCGAGGTTCAATTACTAATTGGGAATTTTGCGGAAAAGTACTCATTGAAGAGAAGGCTGCTTTGGGGGATGTAAAGATGCCGAGGGAAAAAAAACAACGGAAGACGTTCAATTGATTTCGGTTTGCTTTTATCCGAGAACTGCTATGGACAAAACGCTCCGGAAAAAGACCAGATCATCCGTTTCATTTCATTGCCATTTTTCTTATACCTATGAAATAGACTTCAAAGATTGTTTAACTGATTTAATCAATTTACTCTGTTTTGTAAAAATTTAAAGGAAGCATTAAAATGTTTTGTTTGTCTCTTGCATCTAGGACACTTTGTAAGGTATAAAAAATGCTGGGAGCGAAAAAAGTATTTAAAAAGAATGGAGAGATACTCAAATGCTCTCCATTTGGTTTTATCCAGTCATTCAAAATACTAAAACATCATAGATAAAGACCAGATAATCAGAATTTTTTTCTGAAAGAAGAATGAAAAAATCCCGTTTCAAAAATTGAAACATTTATTTTTTCTACTATTATAAATAAATTTCATGGATAGTATTTGATAAATATGATAAATTTTTAATCAAATTTGATAAATTTGAGTTGTTTCTATGCTTTTTAAAAATTGGAAGATTTCATCTTTCATTCATTGGAAAGTTCTCATATTAAATCTTATTGCAAGATGTTATTCGTCAGATGGTGTAATAATATCATATCACCACTTTATTTTGGCTGATTGTAATCAGGTCAAAATAACTACACCATCAAAAATTTCAAAAGAAAATCAGTTATGGGTTTCATTTTGGATGCTCCGATTCTAAAATACAAAGTTTATGTCGCGATAAACATTTAAAAAGTAACTTTGCGTAAATAAGCACTGACTGTCAATAATCCTTATTGAAAAATTCGTTGCAATTGTAAATTTCACAATTATTGATGACTAAAATTCAAAACTCTCTTGGCATATGTAAAATATCAATCTTTTTGGTAATGCTGAAAAGGCATGTTTGTGTCTATGACCAACAGATTCATACAGAAATCTATCAAGAAAAGACAATACACTAGTTAATTGGGTATAAAATCTTATCTCGAAATCATGAGCTTTAAGGCAAAAAATAAACCTCTTCTGAAAGTAGGTATCATAGCATCGAGAGGTCAAATAGAATATTATAAAAGTAAAAATATATATTCAATACTCAGGTGGTAATACAACCTGCAAATAGGCATACCTATATGATATGGCGCTCAAGGCAAATACCAAAGTCGCAGTTCCCCTTTCAATAAAAAAATCTAAAATTATGTTACTCCCTCCTTCCTGAAACTTTATTCCAAGAAGAGCTTTTCTAGCTGTTGTAACTGTATTCATATTGAAATAAATAAAATCTTTTTAACTTAATTGATTCAAATGTCTTTGGTAGCTGTCTGGTTCATTGATAAAAATAATTGTATTCATTTCATAATATCAATCAAATTTAATCTAGCTATTGAATATGTTTAAATTTAGGGGCGCGGAAAGCATTAATAGCTCAAAACAGTCAAGAAATAATTTGTAAAATACAAATAAAAGCACTAAAAGGGACTTCATGTTATTTAAAATTAAGAAGTTCTTTAATGCATTGTAGTTGAAAATTCTTTTGAAAGCCAAAATTATACTGAAAAATTATTTCAAAAAAGTACGTGGACGCATAATATGAAGTTTGAATATTCTTACAGGAACATCATATATTTAAATATAAATGAAAGTGAACTCATGTATTTGGACCTATGATTTTAAATGTTCTTCCATAGTTTTAGTACTCAAAATTTAAACGAATTAAATGAATCCTTTCATTTTCTTCTTACAGCAAAGTGAATTTCATATATCCGAAAATGTATTCTCTAAACCTTAGTTACGTAATGATCTGTGAGTAACATTACTTAAGATTGGTTATTTTCAATACAGCAGCTACTAACAAAATGCTGCAAATAAGAGAAAATAAGTTCAGTTTAGTTATATAAAGGTCCCCTTTTAAACCAAAGCTAGGGCTATTTTTGGACTGATATCGCAATTTTGAGCCAGTCAAATGACGAAGACGGTGCCTGATCTAGCAACATCCTCTCCAAACTTCCACACCATACCAGCGGCAGGACGTTTGACTCCGAAGGTATTTAATGTGCCCCAAACACACTAATACGGTGATTCTTTGATGAAACTCCGCATTGAACTTGAAACCCTCCAGTTCCTATGAGAAATAGAAATATGAGAAAATATTTCAATTCGCACATTCGAAACAATATTATAGAATTTTTTAAACCTTTTTGTAACACGCTCTTGTACATAATATCTTTTGTATCAAAGAACCCTATGTATTTAATTCTTATAATGTATTCGTATCTTCTAATATTAATCCTCAATTAGGCACGATTCTCAGGAGAAATGTGTTTTCTTTTGCTTTTTGGGGAGATTCAAAATGTGTGTGTGTGTGTGTGTGTGTGTGTGTGTGTGTG
>JAPMOQ010066939.1:127932-171017 GCA_026543055.1 Argiope trifasciata | reverse complement strand
GTGTGTGTGTGTGTGTGTGTGTGTGTGTGTGTGTGTGTGTGTAGATAGATATCGCGAGCATGCTTTCGGACTTAGCATGTGTTTCCAAATTTTCTTTTTGTTTTTTTCCAATTGTTGGGTTAAAAGAAAATGTATCTGTATATGCTCGTTAGCACAATACAATTTAGATAATCTGACTTTTAATTACTAAATCGCAATATATCTGAAACAGGCACTTCAAACTTCTTTAAAACTGTAAATAAAGTTTAAATGAATTCAAATGTTAGCGAAATTTTTAAACGTTAAGTTTTGAAAATATTGCAAGCAAGAACTATTTTACCTCATCTTAAAATTCCCAAAAATTTATTTTCAAAAATAAAAACGTTTTCACAATTTTTTTAAAAATTGCAACAGTAGTTTTTATTGTTAAGATTTGATTCAAACTTAATTATTTCATCAAATTTCTACGTCGCATATTTTATAACGATCATTATTATTGAACTAAATTTTTGAGTGAAAAAATTATCTTTAATTGTAAGCTATGAAAAGATAGCAAGTGATTTATAGCTTAGAAATGCTAGGTTTTCTTTCAATCTGCGTATGGTTTTGAACCAAAATAATTTTTATTCAAGGCTAAATTTGCCACATGACATTTATTAAGCGTAAACAAAATATTTAGAAGATTTATAACTCCTAAAGCGATCGATATTTTTAACTGTGAATTTTATAGGAAACGGTCAGCTCTTATGTTAAAAGTATCTCTAGATATAAATGTGTAATTCCCAAATGTAATATAAATAGACCAAATATGTAATTATCACCAGAGAAGTATCATTATTGTAATAATCGTTAATTGAAACACCAATCTAATGGTTAAAATTTTTTATACATATTGCATGTATTTTTTTCCAAACTATTCACTTTTTTACATATTTTACAGCTTAAGAATGATTGTTATTTTTTCTTGTTTAAGAGTTATTAAGCGTGTATGATCATTTGTAGTTTGGCTCATTTAATTATCATTATAATCACTTAATTTATAATTCAATCATTATAATGATCTTTTACGAAATGAATGATTTAGGCAGTAGCAATGATTCATGACAGTAGCATTCCTTAAGATGGTAATTTTGCTTGGTTTCAGGATGAAACATTCGTGGAAAATAATTTACTATTCAGTCATAATGTAGCTTAAATAAGTATTTTGTAATTAGTTGTGCAATATAAAATACAAATGAGAAAAAATCTTAGTAAAATCTCATTTTTTAAAATAATTTTGCTTGATATTTTGACAGTTAAAATGTGCCTAAATCGTTTACTTAATTGCCTGTAAAAGGCCCAGGGTGTTTTCATTTTGTTCGTGCATAAACATTTAATTCAAATACTAATATATCTTTTCGTTTATTGGCTAATTTTGTATTTCTCCATATAATTCCTGATTTTTTGCAACAATTAATGTTTTCAAAGCATCAAAATAAATTCAATTAATAAATTATTTCAATGATAATCCATTAATTCAAATAATAACTTGAATAATTTTAAGAAATCAACGCTAATATAGAGAATATATAAGTTCATAGTTTATGAATTATTAAGTAGATTAATTACTATTTTTATCTTTGTATTCCTGCATATAAAATTTCAGGGATGAGGGGAGTGGATTTCTAAAATTGCATTTTTTCAAAGGGGATGCTATTTTAGAATTTTGAAGATAAGTTTCTAACACAGACAATACAGCCTTTAGGAATATCCTTTTGAGAGTTCGAAAATGAATTCACCAAAAGCATTCATGATTTCATTCACTTGAACGTGAGATATCAAAGACCGTTTTGAAAAACGAAAATACGTTATTGCTGCACATGGGTCAATCGGCTTTGATTTCACCAAAATAAGTGCGAGAAAAACGAAGAAAATGATGTTTACTTTTTTAATTGTTCAATATAGATATTTCATTTTTTTTTCCTTCAATAATTGACTTACATTAAATCTGAAAAGTTTTAAAAATATTGCACATATTTTTTTTTTTTGTATATGAAAAGATTACGTTTCATTGCATGTCATCCTTTTGAAGAACAAAATCATTCAAAAATGACAGTCGCAGCTTTCTGAAACTATCAATATTTTCTGGAAAAAGTTGATCTACAACTGAGTGTAATGATTACCCGAAATATAAGTTTCCGGTAGAAAACAGAGATTCTTACAAAATTGACTAATAGCTATTCACAATGCTTATTCGTCGTCTTATTGATTTATTTATCTCTGAAAGTACTCGGCTGTATTAGCTTCTAAAGAACATCATTATATATTACCTTGCAAGTGTAGTTAAAGAAGACATTAAGAATAAAAAGTGTCATATTTAGTTTTTGTTGGTAGCTTCAAATCCCGATAAAATTGATCGCAACGACTGACCTTCGATCCACATGTGTTGTGAAGGAGGGACTTAGTTGCTAAAGCCTGAGAATCAGTCAATAGACTGCCTAGTAGACGACCTATAGAATCATCACCCTTAATGAGTACTCATTTAGACGAGTTAAACGACAGACATATAATGAGAATTTAATGCTCGCTCTTAATAAATTTATAATGCCTGCCTGCTCTGGTTGAGAAAAGTTGCGAGCAGAATGAGCTGTCTTTTAATTGGGAGAGTACTTAGTGGAAATCCCACGAATGTCAAAGAAGAGAGCCAATGATGCGATCCATTTCTCTTCACAAAGGAAAGAAAAACGCCTCGGATTTATTAAATAGTTCAGAAAAATATTTGCAGAACTAGATTCCTAAATTTACTTTTTGAAAAAAAAATTATGACTTTAATTCTTAGAATCGAAGATAACAGGTTGAGTATTAATTACTCTAAAGCTTCTTTAACCCAATCATGAATTAAATGTTATTTCGGAAATGGAAGCAATAACGCCCATATTCCTCAAAATAGAATTTCGGAACAGAAAACTGTTTATGCTTT
Organism: Argiope trifasciata; assembly: GCA_026543055.1. Taxonomy (NCBI): domain Eukaryota; kingdom Metazoa; phylum Arthropoda; class Arachnida; order Araneae; family Araneidae; genus Argiope; species Argiope trifasciata. The sequence continues at coordinate 168,079 of JAPMOQ010066939.1, read as the reverse complement.
AGGTTTCACCCCAAAAAAGATAAACGAATAACAGATTGGATAAACCCCTTTTTTAAAAAATGGCCAAAATTATTCGGTTGTATAATTAATTACAACTAAAAAAATTTGGACATTTTTTTATTTTTGCATATTTTGATCTATATGGTTGCATACAGAATGTATCCTCCTCATACATATTTTGTGAACGTATATAAGAACATACATTATACAATTTTTCTCTTTTAATTTAGCCATTTTTTGCTTTTGTGTTAAACTTTTCCTTTTCGAAATATTTTTTATTGTTTTCTTTGATAGTTTTGAGAAATTCTATAAATCTTTGATTATAGCAAATGAATTTGTCATGCCTAGAATTAAATAGCAAATTGGTTTAATGCCAGTTAGTGCTTCTTAAATTTAGAATTTCGTAGAAGCCTAACATACTCGAAAAGAAATCTCCTTTTCTTCATAGATAGTTTAAGTTATTTTATATAGCTTCTAAACGACTTTCAAATTATTTGAGACACAAAACAGTAATAATATATATATATATATATGCATTTTTCAAGAATTTCAAGAATTTTTTAATGAATATATGTAGAAAACTGAAAATGTTCATATTTTGGATAAAAATTTCCATATATTTGATGTTCTGTAAAGTAATGAAAACTTAACTTTGTTTTTTAATTGAGATTAATATTCATACGATTGAATTTCATTATCTCTCATATTAAGCCCATCAGAAAATGAATAAAGTTTCCAATACATCCTTTTTAATTATTTCAAGAATACCACTCAATTTTCATTTTGAATAATTCATACAAACATTTCATCTGTATTAAATGACAATTTTTACTCAACTGAATATATCTCATTTTGTTTACGCTTTTGATCTATTTTAAAGGCTCACAACAGTTAAATGACATCAATCACATGTGGTACAATTTTCATAAAATTTGAATTCGACCTTGAGATATTCTGAACTGCTAGTTCGTCACTAACAATCATTTTAACATAAATATCAGTAAAAATAATAGAATGTAATAAATAGTAGATGAATGTGCACAAGTAACATAAAAATGATATCAAGTACTTGCATTTGTTTTGCTCATTTTATTTCAATTTAAAAAGGCATTTATTAAGAAACAACTGGCACAATCTATATCAATCAAATTATTTTCCTTCATTTTCTACAACTTTTTTCCATTTTCGTCCAATAAGTCTCGCAAATGATTGTCATCGAATTTTTTGTGGTCCTCCATGCCGTTCTTTGTTATTGACAGCGAAAGCACTACTCTTAGCTCGATGAAACCAAAACCGACAATTGGGATACGACGGGGCAGAAGCAAAATGTTTCTAAAAGTGTTTGATGGAGTTTGGCAGAAGATCTCTTCAAATTAAATTGAAAAAAAAGCAATGAATTTCGAAAATGCAATTTGGAGCCTTCCATGATTGGTGTCTTTATACACTGAATAAGTCAATAACATTAAATGGAAAACTTTCAAAATGATAACAACAAAATAATAGTAAATTGGTAAAACCCAAAACTATTGTCTTTTATATAGATACTTCGAATGATTACAAATAGAGTGAACTGATTAAAGTGCATGTAATCATCTAATTTGCAATTAATTATCGAAAATACTGTAAATTAGTAGACCTGTAAAACACGACCTAGAGCCTGAAACATCTCATTAAGAAAATATGTAATTAAAACTTACACTCTAAATTTTCTTTCTGTGCTTAACTACGTTTTGTATTTTGATTTTGATACAGCTACTGAAAAAATTCTTTTGCTTAACAGCGACAAGTAGGAAAAGGGGTGATTTTTCTTTCAGTGTATAAAGTGCAAAAAATATTACAATCAACTTAAATAATTGTTAGTTGATCTGTGTTTTAATTTCACCGCCTCTTGTAAAGAATATAAACAGTTCTTTTCTCTGAAAATAACAATCTTTCTGTAATATTTTAAGTTTATATCTGGCATACTTGAAGTTAATATTTTTTTTCCAGTTTGAAAATGGTTTTACTAGTATTTTTTTGTCGAAAAATTGTTAAATTGGAGGGAGCAAAAAATTAATAAAAAGTTTAATCCCATGTACTATCATCTATAAGATGCTGTGGCGCAAGAAATGAGTTTTCATATCAAATTTAGATTTTTATACAAATTGAATAAAATTCAAATGAGTTATATCATAATAATAGTTGCATTGCAATTGCCAAGTCAAACAATTTTCGTATTTTGTTTGAATTTTAGTTGAGAATAGATAAAGGAAATTGAGAGAAAAATTCTCAATTTCAACATCAAAACAAAATTAAATGAGAAAAAAATAGGTGAGAGAAGTCCTCTTGAAGAGGTAAGTAGTTACAAACTGACGGATTTCTAAATAGACGAGGATGAGACACGTAAAAATTGCAACTGACAAAGTTGTCTTCCTTTGCCAAATCAAGTATGCTGAATCATCCCTAATGAAATGGCAACTAAACAGTTTGAAGTGGCGGAATAAAGCAAGCAAGTTGTCAACAACATCGCTCCAGAACAGTTACCAGAAGGATACGACGAATTCACCGTGTTTGTTTTGGCAGAAAACGCAATTTTTTCTTTTTCTAAGCTATTTGAGGTCTTCTCCAAGCACATGTTGTGATGACTTAAGAAGATACGTAGTCACTTGGAACAGAAAGATTTTCGCTTTTTAATAAGCTATTTGCTGAATTCTAAACTGGGAGAAATACTATCTAGTTTTTGAGCAATTAAGCTTTTTAAAGTCCAAGGATTTTCGAAAGTAAGATAATATTCTCGAGACAATTGTTACACTTTTATCTATATAGCAAAGTTTTTTTTAATTTTTTTATTATTATTTTTAATTAAAAATTTTTTAATAATCTTGTTTATAGTCCCATGCTTATTAAATAAATTCTAGAGTACAGTACGCTGTCGAGTTTCTGATTTAATGTGGCGGAAGTACTGGCCGGATAACTAAAAGGCCTGATATCACCGAGTTCCATGAAATAATTTTTTCCCATCAATATCAGAAGACAAAGTTTTTATCCAAAACTCACTGTTATAATGCGTATTTTCTTATTGAGTATTAAGCCTTCTATTTATTTCAATGTGAAAATAGCTCGGCCCGGTGAAACATAGAATCAGTTATAAGTAACGTATCGAGTTAAAATAGAAGGCTCTTTACTGGTAGTTTATAAGAGCTTATGTACTGCTCTGTACGTTTCAAGAATTTATTAGAAAAAAAGTAAGTTCATGTAAGTTAAAACTGCTCATATTTTAACACAAATTTATAATGCCCAACTGAAATGCAAAAAAAACATAAACAAAATATTAACGCAAATATTAGGCCTAATTCTTAAGAAAATTGGTTCAAATTTGTTTTATTTTTCACTGATAAATGACTACCCAGATATTAGAAAGTAAACCTAAGATAAGAGCCAAAACTTACATTTTTTAAGTGTTTGAAAAGTTTTTAATAGATGAATTAACAGGTACCTTGCCTTCCTCTTTCAATTACGAAAAAAAAAAAACTATGCTGAATAGCACGGGAGCCCGATAATCCTGAACCGGATACTCGGAAGTTTACTGTATTTCTGTGGTGATAACAGACAAATTCTCACATGATTTTGAAACTTTCTTGTTTAAAATGTATTATCAATTTCTATATCAAATTTTCATAACACCTTCCAGAACTATTCTAAAATGCCTTGACTAAAACATTTAGAATTTGTTACGAATTGCCTCGATATGACTTTAAATTATGGGATGAAATTTCTCTGTAGATAAATCGTTCTAAGAAATCGGGAGAAATCGGAAATCAATTGGGAGAATTTTGAATAAAAGAAATGATGTATCATCTGAGATGCATGTGTGGGTGGCTTGTACCCTTTCGTATTTTCTTCAGAATCTTTTTTGTGAAATGTGGTTTTCCTTCAGCAGCTGAGTAAAGACGCAAAGTATATTTCAGCTAAGTAAAGTAAAAATATTCAATGTGTCAATTAAAAATCTAGCACTATCAGACAAAATCTACAGCGTTATGAGAAAAGTTCATGAAAAAACTAAATGTAGAAATTTTTAATAATTAATGTCAAAATACCTTTTATGTTTCATGCACATATTTAATTATTTTTAATCGGCATTTTACTTTCGTGCTAACATAATTATTTATTTTAATTTCAATGATTACCATTGTATAGTTTATTTCTCTTTGTTTCGTAAAAGTTATAATTTCAAAAGTGCTACTGATATTGTAGTGGATATCTTTATTTAACAGTAGCCCCAACTTGTATCTAAATGTAAAATATTTAATGTCAATTTCAATTCAATTTGTTTGTTTGTTTATTTTACAATTCGGAACATAAAGTAATGTAAAAACAAGCATTTTAAAAAACTTTTTGCTCTTCGTAAACAAGAATTTAATCTGTCAAGAAACTAATTCAAATAACTTGATAAAGCTTTCTTCAAATGAAACACATAAACAGGAAAAAGTATATTTAAGGGAACGAATTTCTGCATGGAAATGCGATTTATAATTATATTTATTAAAAATTTTCATTCAAAAAGATTATGAAAAATGAAAATTGAAAAAAAAAACTGGTTAGATAGCGTTTTAAGTAAAAGATTCATTTTATTCTCTCTTTCTAAAGATTTCCATAGTCGTATATATTTCCCTTAAAAGCTATGAAATAAAACTTATTGCTTCAATTATTATAAATTTTTATTTAACTTGGCCTGTTTCATGTTTTTACTTTGTAATCAAATTTTCACTCATTTCCTGATGAACCTTCTGAGTTTTGAAATTTTTTATAATTATGCTTCCTTAATGATTATATACTATTTTAATATTGCAAGAACAAAATCATCACTTAATCGATTATCTTAATAAAAAATTTATTTGATATCAGTGGCTCCCTCTTGTAATAAATTTGAAAAAAAAAATGATTTCAAGATTTAAAGTTTACAATAATGAAATACAATTTAAAGGACAAAATTAAAAAATTATACAATTTAAATTTTTAATAATAGCATTTTTAAAGATATTTTAATTAATTTTAATTTTGATTTTTCTCCTTTTATATGCAGTATTTGTTATTCACTAAAATCATAACACAGTTTTCAGTTTCAACAAGAATATTTAAATTCTTTTTAATTTGAAGCAATTCGGAGCATGTTTCGTACCTTTACTGCAACAATTAATGGAGACGAATAAAATAATATCAAGCTCATTATTTATCCAACAATTAGAGGAAGGGAAATGCAATGGTTTTTTTAATAGTTTTTGTGTTTTTAATAATTATTTTGTTAAAATATTGAATGGAAAAGCATTTATGTCTAAGTCACACACTTTTTGGCTCGCTTTTCCTGTCAAAAGATTCTGGTTTATGACCAGGTTTTGCTTATCATGATGAATAAACAGCTATGAAATGCGAAGACGATCTCCCCAGTCTCTTGCGTTGTGAACGGGAGAAGTAAATCACTCTCATTAAAGTTGAGCATAAAAACAAGGATATTTACATCAGAGGCATACGATTCAGGGATTTTTAATTGATTCTACTTAAATTGAAGTGATATTAAGAATAATTGAGGACGTTCCTAACTTAAGAAGAGTTTAATTTTTTTTATCTCGCTGCCTTGATTTAATACATTTTATGACATTGCAATTCAAAAAATTAAACAAAATGGTTAGGATTCTTTATATTTTCGAATACCATTAACTTTTAATTTCACGACAATGCAAATCACTAACTCAAGATTTCTTTTCTGACAATATTAAACAATTACGTTTTCCATTAGCACGTATTTTGATCATTTTTTCACTTTAAAAAAGCATTTATAGGAAACAATTGGTACAATATATATCAATATTTTCTATCATTTTTTACAGCTTTTTCTATTTATGTTCAATAAGTCTTGAAATTGATTGTCTTCGAATTTTTTTGATTCTCCAGGACGTTCTTTGTCATAGACATCAAAACCAACACTCTTAAATCGTTGAAATCAAAGCCGACTATAGGGATATGACGGTGTAGCATCACCATAATCTTCTGAAAATGTCTGATGGGCTTCAGCAATATATTTTTTTCAAATCAAACATAAAAAAGCAATGAATGTCGAAAATGCAATTTGGAGCTTTCCATGATGGGAATCTTAATACACTGAGTAACTCAATAATACTAAACGCATTTAGTTTAGTTATATTAACGTCCCGTTTTAAAGCAACACGAGGGCTATTTTGGGATGGACCTCGTAATTTTCAACCACTGTCAGATGACGAGGAAGACACCTGAAGTGGCACCCCCTCTCCACACCACGCCAAATACTAAACGGAAAACTTTAAAAATGGTAAGAATAAAGTAATAGTAAATTGGTATGATCCTAAAACCATTGTCGTCTTTATAGATACTTTACATGTTTACTAATAAAGGTCACTGATCAACTACATGGAAGGACCTAATAAATGGACGGGAGATTAAAATAGAATAAATGCTTGTTTCGTCAATCGCTTTTTACCTCTTATCTTCTATTCTCTTTTAATTTAATCACACAGGATTTTTTCATCATATGGTATACAATGCCATGTTATGTCAAAAATTTTATAATTCTGTAGTCTTATTTCTTAGTATTCTACTATTTGTAGGAGAAATTAAGGATCAAAATGCTTTTGACATAATGCGAATATTTTTGAGTTTGTTTAACCATTATTTCGATTTTTTATGTAATTAATACATTTCTTTTTCTAATACATCTTTCCAATTTGAGGGGCAAAATGTAATTCACTAAAGTTCCCTCTTCCATGCATCAGTTGAATGTTTTTTATGTTAATGTTTTTTTAAAAAAAATAGTAAACCGTAATTGATCCTAACTGGAACGAAACTGCAGTTCTAATAGGCATCTTTAAAGGGTCTCGCAATCCTGAAATTTTTTTTCGAGAAACAAAAGTAAGAAAATCTTCAAATGATAAAAGTTTGTCGAGTTGGTGATACCAATATTCAATCTGACAAACCCAAAAAGAAAATCTCGCTATATCAATAGTTTATTGCTATTTTTGCATGTGTACTTTTGCTGCTCTTTCCTTTTCATCTTCTACAATTGGTTTCTATGTTTTGCTGTTACATGTGAAGTTAAATTTTCCTCGCCCCGATAATTTTTTAAGCATCTAGTTATTTAACTAAATTTAGTTATAATATTTAATTAGTATTTTGTTCTTCGCTGAGTTTTAATGACAACATTTTTCATTTTGTACAAAAAGGAGTAATGTTATTAGTAACTAAATCCTTTTTTAGATAGAGAATATTATAAGATGTATTCATGAGGATTTGATTTTTTTCTTTTGTTGTTGTCAGTAAAATTAATACCAAATACAAAAAAAAATTCTAAAGCTTAACTTAATTTCAGATTTAAAAACATTTTCTCGGTTTTATGAAGAAGAATGTGACAAATTCCAATGCAAAAAAATTATGTAAATCTCAGGTAATGTTTGATTTGTTAAAAATAATTAATATGAAACAACACAGAATGACAATTTTTGTTGATGAAAAGTCGTCGTTCTTATTCAATGTATTTTCATTTCATGAAATCTCATAATTTTATAGTATTATTCATAGTAGCCCCCCCCAAATATTCTGGATAGTTCTTAACTACTTTTTTTTGTATTTCTTGTGAGTCAGTTGAGCCCCCCCCCTTCCTTTTGAGCACAGCTACATTAGACATTTTTGCTTCTATGGGATTACTACAATTAGATCCTGCTGTCATCACAGAGTCTCTGGTATCTTTCCGGCTTCAGTTTATTTTTTTCATTCCTCTTATCTTTCCTTTTCTCGTTTTCTAAAAACTACAAAAAAAGAGAGAAGTTTCTGTACTGTTTAGTTTATTAGAGCTATCAGTCCATCGTGAACTGAGAATTTCACACATTTATCCGTACTCAGCGATCTGTCATCGTTTTGTTGACAGACAACGATTTCCCCTTCGTATATTTACGACAACTCTGATATTTAGCTTCCAAAGATTGAGGTAAAACAGAAAACGTCCATTTTTTCAAACTGATTATCTCCAGTGAAATCAAAGAACTGAATTTGACTTCCTGCCAAAGACCTCACGTGACGAACAAATTCTATAATATTCATTTATTCTGATTGGTTTCTGTAGGCGACGAGTTGTCGGGAGAAAGATAAGAGGATGTGTAATGTCTTGATTTTCAACATGAAATTTAACATCTTTAGGCCTGGAAAAAATTATTTTCAGAAATTCCTCAACATTCCTTTAATTTATTTTATCTGTCATGGATACATCTCGAGGATTAATTTCTTTCTATTAGCCAGCAAATAGTTTTAAGTTATCTGATTTCTTTTTAAAAGTTTTAAAAAACCGAGACAAAAATGCTCATCGATAACATACTATCGTTTATTTAATAGTCTTCAAATATGAACACAAACACATCAATATTTAAGAGAAATATGTTTCTAAAGATCATGATATCGCACCTATTACCTGCATTTTCACTTTCATGTATTTATCTTAAGCAGAGACGGGTTGGTTATTTTCATCTATTTATATTTATATCTATCATTGTACAGTTAAGTATAGTCATATTTCACTCCAGTTACTTAGAGAATTAAAGCAAGTAAAATGGCTTTACACAATTTTGATTAAAAATTAAAAATGCATGTTTTGAATATCGACACACTTTAAATTAAATTACTCTGAAGCAAAAATAGATAAATAAAACCTAGTATGTCGTCAGAATTAGTTCAAACTCATTCAAAAAGTTATATATGATATTTTATCTTCAATTATCGTCTTTTGTACTCATTTTTAGTCTGTTCTTGATATTGTGCCCATCTACTGTTTTGAATATTTTATATATTCATTTCTTAAAAGCATTCCTGGTGTTATTTTTTATATATTTATAATTCGTTTTTCTTTCTTTCTTAGTTCAACTATATTAAAGATTTTATGGTATAAATATATTTTCTATGTTTAATCAATTTTAAAATAAAACATTTTAATCACATTTTCAAATATTAAACTTGGAAATACTGAAAGAATATTAAACCAATCATGAGATACAATAAATAGTTTCTTTCCTTACCATTCTGAAAGAAGACCAAGCTTTACAATCCTAAAAGAATACATGATGATGCCGTGTCCGTGTTTCCACGGAAAATGTGTGCAGTGGCTTCTGAGGATAAAGACATCCTGAGCACCCAGAGGGCAGAAGTCTGACTTCTAGCTCATATGAGGATGACACGCGCATTCGCTTGCACAACCCCTTTTTACAGGGGGGCTCATTCATGCACCTCACAGATAGCACAGAGAACAGCCATGCCCGAACCGGGACTCGAACCTGGGGAATACACGCTAACCCTAAACCAGGACGCCGGCAAAAAGAATACATAAATCTAATATATAAAAATGAATATTTGTTTGTAGAATAGAATAAATACTATTTATGCTTCTCCTTTATATATCCTTCAATTTCAATGAATATCTAGATTATTTCATTTGCGGCAGCAACGCGCCGGGTACCAGCTGATATTTAAATAAAGGGGATGAAAATTAGAAGAAAACTTTTCTTTGTATATTTCCGAAAAAAAGTAGACAAAAATGTAAATTCTCACAACTCTTAGACATCCAATTTTTGTACATCAAGATAGGATCGATGCGAGGTGAAAGGACTATGTATATAGGACGTAGAATAGAAGTGGGACAAAATTACTCAAAAATATAATCATATTTTTTCGAAGAACATATAACAACAGGATGAACACAATGTAGGGTTTCAGAGAATGGAGTTCAAGTCTGATTTACAGAAACTATTAAAAAGTTAAAGAATATGTCATTTCTGTTGTAGCTTATGTTATTAGAATATGAATATCATAACAGTTTTAATATCACTGAAGTAGTAGATATTTGACAAGGAATCAGTTTTTTCCCAACATTCAGTTTTCGGCATTATTGAAATCAAAACTCAGCAAAAAATGAATATTTTGTTTAGACCTAAATGTCAGAAATGAAAAGATGTTATTGTAGTTAATGAGAAAAGCTTTATAAAATAAGATGCATTATTCCCACGAGATCTTCTCGTGGTTATTAAGAAAAATTAGAAATTTGGCAAACGATACAAAAGAGGGATTATTAAGACAAATCCATAGACATTGCAGTCATCATGTTACGTAAAAAATGGTTAACCTCTCAAAATTATTGGATTACTATTACCTTTTCTATTAACTAACCTATAAAGTATCGTGTTGTTTGCCAAATGAATTTTTAAAAAAGAATCAAAACAAAAATTCTTCGAGTGTATCCCTGTTCATATATTATAATTAGAGAAAAAGATCTTACATAGCATAATTTGCCATGTAGAAATGTATATTTGAGTTCCTTTTAAAAACATGAAAAATAATAGATCTTACGTAAGCATTTCAAGACAAAAATATTTCAAATTTAGGTTGTTGAAAAATTACTTAATGAGATAAATAGCTTATTCTATTAATTTCTAAAAAGTAATAATATCAAGAAAATACAATAATAACTTTTTATCATCAGTTAAAAACTAATTACTAAGTAGAAAGTCTTAATCATTTCATAGTTACAAGACTTAAATATATATTAGATTCTTTTTCAAGTTATTAAAATAGTAATTGCTGAGTATATTTAAACAAATAATTCAGCTATTAACTATCCAACTGCATACTTACAGTTTTGATATTTAACTTTATGATATGCCTGTTAATTAGATTAAATTATGAACCCGCTTCTTTACGAAGAATAATGGAATTTTCAAGACAAATTTGAAATCAAATATAATGTTCGCTTTATTCAGAAAAAATAAAACCCAAGTTAATACACTTTATGAGGAATTCGATTATCTTAATACTTTAAAATACAGATCCATTTTCTAATCTATAAATAAATTATTAGAGATATATAATAAACTCATTTATTTGACAAATCAGTCATTATAAATAATGCATATTTTCAAATACATTATTTACATGGTCCAGACATATTATATGGTGCGCTGGAGTATGAAGACTTATAAATCAGCCCTCCAGGAATTCTTTAATCACTGACTTTGATTTCCCTAGAAATGTAACAATAAACGGGCTAGATTAATCACTATACGGGAATGAAGATCATTCCTGAAGGGACAAGAACCTATATGTACTGAAAGAACTACCCTGAAATTCAGCTCACACTGAGACACATTTTCGAGTGTCCATCTATACCGCAAATATCTTAAAGCTTGACTGGTTCCAAGGATGGATCGACTTAGAGATATCCTTTTGCCGTCCTGAAGCACTAAAACTAGTTGCTAACTGGTTTCTCTCCTCACTTTTTGCATTTCCATGGACAGGACAACAACATGGTCCAGAAAAATTAAGCATGAGTAACTAGAGGGGGTGCGTTTTGATATGCCATTGTTATTTTTTCGAAGAAACAACCGTTCAAGACATAATCCTTCTTGAAGGACTGATTCTCACTGTATTCTCGTCAATATTTTCAAAAACAAGCAAATGACAAAAATAATGAATAGGTTGATTCACAAGTTGCATTAAACTGCAGTGACTTGTTTTGTGCATTTTCTCTCATTATAAAAATGCATGAGACAAAATACAGAATCCCTTATGCTCTGACTTGTTGGCTACCCCTGTTGTTAGATTCAATTTAACAAAGGTGTGTGAAAATAATGCGCACATGTTTGTACGCCAGAACTTTAATTTCATTGCTAATATACAACAATAACATCACCAATAGGTCTTGCTTGAATTTTTTTTTAAATTTTAGCAATTTTATTGATTATTTTTCATAGGCACATTGCGACACCTTATTATATTTTTTCCCATTTAGAGTATTTTCTAAATTACCATTCATATTTTAAAGCTACTTTATCTGAATTATAAGCAAAGTATAACCAAACACAACATAACATATTGGATTCTTTATAAAATTTCTCTTCTTTCAGATAGTTATTTTATAAATATCAATGTGACATTTATGTTAATTATTTGACTTAATGTGTTTTATCTACTATATTTTAAATTATTTATTCAGTTTTTATATTTTTATTTATGAAATAGCTACTCCAAATCAGAATTATAATTTAGAGTTCTATTTATACTCTCTTATCACCAATGGGTTTAAATACATCGCCCTTGGTTATAATAAAAAATACCTATGATTATGACATATATCTGCAAGTAATTCAATAACAAAAATTCATGTGGCCAATTTTCACAACAATGGTTGAAAAAATGAAAACATGTACTATTTATCATCATTCAAAAAATTTTGTTTTTGCGTTTGATTTTGTAATTCAAATTTAAAATTTTGCGGGGTCCCCTTTTTTTTATGTAATACTAGCTGTTACCCGGCGTGTTGCTGCCGCAAAAGAAAGAGTTTGGGAAATATCGTTTGAAATTAAAAATAACTGTTTTGGTTAATTAGGAATAACAGAAATAACGATATTAATTTTTATATCGGAAATTAATGCATTTATTCAAATTGAATGCTATATAAAGTAGAAATGTAAATAATATTTATTCTTTTTTTTTTCTTAGTTTATTATTCAAGAACTTTAGGGTAGGCATTCGACGCTGCATTAAGGATAACTTTTGTGATTCGTATAATTTTCGTTCAGAATTCTCAAGATTAATGATAGAAAATGTGAGAAAATATTTTATTTTAAAATTGATTAAAAGCAGAAAATATATTTATGCCATAAAATCATTGATATTGTTCAAATATTAATTTTTTTAATTAAAATAGTGCAAATTTTTTATACTCTAATATTTAAGGAAAATATTGCAAAGAACGCTATAATTTTATTAAATTTTTAATTAAAATTTCTAACCTATAAGATTGGCTCCCCTAACGCTTTCTCACATACTCTCTAATAAAGCTGTTACCTCAGAAGACGACTTACATATCATTTACGAATAACAGTGAAGTTAGCATCTTTACTTAATCGGTTGTGTGTCCTTGGCGAGTAATTTGGAGGTTAATCCTTGGTAAATAGATGCTGCAAATAGATCAGAAAATATATTTTTATACAGATTATATAGTTTTATAATGCCTATAACCATTCCATAACTGCAAGAAATAAGTATTCGAAGTTTCATCGCAATCAGATAAGCGCAACGGCAGCGCATAAGAGACAAACATTCGTTTTTATTTATACAGATTACATAATTTTACTATGCCTATGACCATCGAGTAAGCGCAAGTAATAAATGTTCAAAGTTTTATCGCAATCCGATGAGGGGCTCAGCAGCGCATAAGAGACATACAGATAAGCATTCATTTTTATTTATATAGATGACCAGTATATGACCATTCAGCCAGCTTCTTATTTATCTTCATAAATCCATTTCTTTTCAATTTTATCTTAATCAAGCCATAACACCAATTATAAAAAGTATATAAACTCTCTATATTTATAAAGAAAACAAATTTGCTTTCTTATGAAATAATTCGAATGTAGATGACATTAAAAGAATTAAAAAAAACCGTATTACATAAAAATTCAATTGAATATTTCAAACATTTTATAATTTTCCAATTTAAAGATTAGCACTCATTTTTTCAGAAACAAATATACATTAAAAAAAAAAATTTTAAATCTTTATTTTTACAATTTTCATTCTATTAAAGCTTTCCCAAGATTACAATTTAATTCAACAAAACTTGTATTCTTCAAAGAAAATTAAAAATTTGTCTTTCAAATCCATAAAAATCTCCCTAAAGCAAGTCCTGTATTGAAGACATGAAAGAATTCGCAATATTGCTCTGAGCAATAAGTATTCCATAAAAATTAAAACAAAACCCGTGAATCTTTTCTAATCTCTGAAAGGCCGCTGATAGCAGAAAATGTGAAAGTCAGAGAATCTGAAAATAAGAAAGTGTGGAAGGAGAAAAAAAAAAGATAGAAAGGAAGGAGTCTCTTAAGGTAAAGAGAGAGTGAAAAGAGAGCGAAAATGCACCAGCTGTAGAAGATAATGATCAGATTCTTATACAAATGAAATCACGGAGAATCTGTTACAAGCCACTCTCGGAATCTTAAAGACATTAAAAGTTCGAACGATTGATGAGGAGTTAAAAAAAGAGAGGAAAGTTCTTACATTGATTTTGAAGAAGGTGGAAAAGAGAAAATAAATGCGGGATAATTAAGTCATGTGTTGGCGAAATGCCTGCTGCGAACACTTGCTTGTGGGTGCGCTCTCATTTACTTCGGGTTTAATATCTGCCTCCTTAAGGATGACTCATTAATTCCACGATTATTAGTTTTAACTTGGTTATTTTTCTTCTCTTCTTAATTGATCTTCTGGTGAACAGATGCAGAAACTTTAGAGGTACCTGACTTCTTTTCTATCAACATAAACAGCTATCTGGAACGACTTTTTCAATTTCAATAGTTTTTGATTAGAAAACATGACTTGAACAATAGTTGGTTTAATTGATTTTATGTCATTGTCATTGATTTTATAACCTTTCCATCCAATTTTGGCAAAGACCTTTATAGTTGAATCTAATTTATTTTTTCTGATTATTTAAAAGTTATGGGGTGAGAATTGTCAAGGCTCACTCAGTTTTTAGTTAGTTTTAGTACACTAGTATCCATAAATTAAGAGATAAACACAAAATGTCAACTTTTGTGCATAAAATAAAATGTGAGAGGCTAAAGGAAAATATCAAATTGACGTATTTGAGAAGAGAATGCTCTAGTAGATTAATAAACATTGAACCACATGACAAGCAAGTTAAACGAAGATAAAGAGGTGATGAGGGGTAATCTGAATAAAATATCGTGTACGCGTTTTGTGCATGATTTATATTTTTTCTGGCTTGACGTAACAAATGATATGAATCAAGAAAAAAAATGTAAACATGCGATTTTACTTTTGACAATTGCTAATTATTACCCAGAATTTGAATCGAAATATGTCTAATATAGGACTTCTTTAACTTCGAAAAGATTCTTATAAGCAAAAATAATTGATTATCACAAAAATGTCAAAAAAGTCAAAAATGTCAAAATAAAATTAAAAATAATTATTATTCAGAAATCATTAATTAATTTCTATCGTTTTTACATACTTTTAGTTATTGAATGACGACAATAATTTCCTTTAAAAAAAGCTTCACTGCCATTTTTTCCTTCCAAAATTCGTGCATTTAGGTTCCCAAGAGTGCTAAAATATGCAAATTCCCTGCTGATGTCATTACTACTATATTTCTATGCCCTTATAGTTTCCTTTGTAATTTTTTTTAAAACGGGTCAAATGGAATATTACTCATATAATATATAATATCATCCTAAAGGGTAATAAATAAGAAAATAAAGAATACTTAATAGAACAAACATGAAAATGTAAAGAGTTTCGTACTGCATATGAAAAGACATTTTGGTCGCAAATTTATTATTACTTATGATGTCGTGTCCGCATTTCTACCGCCACTACCAACGATTTGAGCCGAATGTGTAGTGGCTTCTGAGATCAAAGGCCCCTGAGCACTAGAGGACAGAAGTTTGATTTCAAGCTCCTCTGAAGGTGACAAACCCATTCACTTGCACAATCTTTTTTTACCGGAGGGCTCTTTCACACACTTCACAAATAGAACTCTGGGAAGAAAGCTACCATGACCAAACCAGGAGTCGAACCCGGGAAGCCCAGAACATGAGAAAGAGGCTACCCTCGGGCCAGGTTGTAGACTTTATAATAACTAATTCACAATAATGAATTCATGAACGAAACTAAAATTTTCTTATAAAATATTGCTGCTATTTGAAAATAAGAAAATATTTTTAACCATTAATATTTTACACCATTGATTCTGTAGTTATTTGTTCCTTAAGTATATATATGTAAAAGCATCTATTGAATGAAATGTGTGTGCATGAAATAGCAACAGAAATAGCGTTAAATATATAAAAAAAATTAAGTTGTGTTATTATTAGTACTTCTGTCTCACTATAGGAAGCTGTATTCATTGAAACTTCCAAATAGCAAATGTTTTCCTTAAGTAACTTAATAAATGAATGAGTACGGAGAGTTGAGAGAGGAGGATAATTAGGTCACCAATAGGAATTGTTTTTATTCCTGGTTACCCGAAGCAGCAATCTTAAGAATACAGCTTTCTTTTTATTCCTCTTGCTACATAACAACTTGCAAAAGTTCTGGCAGATAATGCAGCTCCTATTTCATAGCTAAGAAAAGTATGCTTAACAGCTTCTACTTGTAATAAGAGTTGAGATTCAGCTTATTCAAAGTATTTGTTTCAAAACAGTGGTTCTTAATTTGATTATTTGTTGTAGGTCTGCTTTACTCAACGTTAACTTCGCAATAGAAAGAGATTTTCCATATTCTTCAAAATATATTGAATGCATTTAGAAACTATAAGCACCGTTTCTGGTATTTCGGAATGAACAGCTTATTAAAAGAGTGAAAAAATATTTACAATTTAAGTCTAATGATATGCTAACTAATTTAAAAATATTAATAATATAGTATTTAATTTGATTTTTGGTGAGAAATCTGTTGCGTTTCTTTAATTTTGGAAAACTGAATCTTAATTCTTATTTCATGTTTTACGTATAATATGCGCCCCTCTATAAGGCGAAATAAACCAGAATATGTTATTTAAAAAATATGCACTATTGTATATATTTGTAAAATATATATTAAAAATTATTTGTAATTTTGGGGCACTCATGAACCATATAAGGAAATTGTCTTGTAAAAAAGAATCAAATAGTAAATGATGATAACTACCTTAAAGAACAAAACAATGCCAAAATATCCATTTACTCAAACAAACTCTAAAGAGAAAATTTTGAAATCCAACCTATCAAGAAGCCATAGATAAAAGTTTTATCACACTTTAAGTATCCTTGATTCGGAATCTTTTTCATGCAATTATACAGAACAGTTTTAGTAAGCATTCGCTTTTTACATACTTTTATTTAACTCGTTGTTTCGAGTTTATAAAGATAAAATTACATTATCGATTTTCCAACCACATCTTAATAAGCTGATATTTTAAAATCTTAACCACTTGTATGCTCTGAATGACACTACAAGATTTTCCTCCTTTTAGGAATTTAATTCGAATATAAGCAATTGATTTAATTTAATTTTGATTAAAAGCACATGAAACCACCTTATTGTAAATTTGAGAAAAAAAATCAAATTTCAATTATATATATAAATATGGGTTATAAATTAAAAGTTAAAAACAGCAAAATAATTTTGAAATCTACTTTTTAGTATATCATTCAAAGTATGCGTTTAAATACTGTTTTTATTTCATTTATAATTCCTAAATTTCTCTGAAAAATTATCATTGATTATGCAACAAGTATCAAAAATACTTTTTTCTCGACAAAGGATGGGTTTTTTATGAAACATAACGAACATTTTATTCAAAAGACATTTACATAAATCGTAAAAAATATATCTTACGTGTAGTGTCATCATAAACCAAATAAGTGAAATTATATAAATATCAAAGCAATAATTGTCTCATTTGGAAGAAGTAGAAGCTCTACGTGGATTATAATTTTTGAATACAATCAAATAATTTAATTCGAGTTTTTTCAAAAGATATTCTTATTTATCTAATGAGAATATGAAAGTAAAATAATTTGAACAAATGACAATAAAATACAAAAAATAAGTTCTAGAATTCTACAGGCATGTATTTTGGTGGAAAATTTTATTTAGTCTTCTTATAAATGAAATACTTGCCGCGAAATAAAAGAAAAATCCTAATTTTTTTCCTAATGATATTGAACAATTACTGAACTATTCGCCGACGTTATTCAATGAAAAATAGATAAATGAATGAAGTCGCCGATAATGATCCACCGATCACGATATTCTAATTTTGTGACAGAGTGCTGTGATTGAGGGCAAAAAAATAAACCGTCATCTTTGTGATCGGAATGGACACTCAAACATGGAAAAGGCTGCTGGTAATAATTCCATTCAGATAAAGTTTTTCCAAAAAAATTGAGTGATAATGAAACATTTAATAACATAAAACTGATGTCAAAAAATTCAAAATATCTCACTTTTGCCAGAAACCATTAAATCAAACGCTCACTGAATACGAACTGTACCAATAATATTTTCAATAATTTCAAAACAGAAATACTATTGGATTCAGAATTTTATGCATCTCAATTTATGTACTGGCAATTTTCTGAGAAATTTGTCATTTCTAAATATGTTTGAAAAAAAGTTAGAAAATTACAAGACTTTTGGACCCTCTTTAACTTAACATACCTGTAGAAAATTGGTATGAACTTCAACTAAATCTTTATGCACAGAAATGAAGAAGTTTAAAGAATTTCCAGCAATAGGCGAAAAAATTGGAAGCAGTCTTTCTGCAGTGGAGGGAGGGAAAATTTGTCTACTGCTCAAAAAATTCAAATCAAGAAGCAAATATAATAAATTTCTAAAAGACCAGCTGTTATCAAACTTTTCATTCAATCTATAATTCTCTTTCAAAGAAATACACAGTGTGAGGTGAAAAAATACGTACTTTTTAAAGAGAAAAATGTTTTTTTATCATACAATTTATTTTTTATCATTTTCTGCGATTAAATTATTTGGAAAAAAAAAACATTTCTTCTAATCGAAAATGCTAAGGCAATTCTAAGATTTGTTTGAGATCCTATATTTAAATCTTACATGAGAATCTTACACAAAAATCAATGCACTTCATTAAAAACAAGGTGTAAACCAATATACCTTAGGATCTCAAAAGTAGATAATTTTCTTATGTAATTCATCATTTGCTAATCTTCAAAAGTCAATCAGGATTGAGAATTCAAAAACACAATTTCTATACTCTGGTCATGAATGAATCAATTTACCAGAGCTAAGTTGGTGTAATCTGTAACAAAACTAGGGTTCCCGAGTCAAATAAGTCTCATTTGTTTAATATGAAAAGAAGCTCTTCGGGCATTTTGTAATGGCCTAAACACTCGTTTTATTTTCCTGAAACAGTGATTTGCTTTCAAACAACTTACATTTTAACATTTAATTACACATTCATACAAATTAAAATTTTGCTTCTCTTTTTTTCACAAATTATCAGTGGTATAAAAAATGTCTTAAGTTCTCAGGCTAGATTGAATAGTCACTAAATAGATGGATCATTATTCGAGAATTGCCTATTTAGTTTAACTATTTCAAATTTGAATACTTTTTAATTACTTAATTATAGACTTTCGTTTTACAAAATTTCTCTGAGACCATATTACAGTAAGCTATTGAATGAAACGTATCATTATCCCTCTAACGAAACCAGTTTAAAATTCACTCAAAGGCTTCACTGAAATGAGAGTTGTTTTTGAAAAACAGTTGTTCAAAATCTTTACAGTTGAATTAAGTTAACGCAAATATCGATAAAATTTTGCGCAATGGCTCGAACTATATGAATGAAGAACACAAGTGCCAATTGCGATAATTCACGCTCTAAATCGCCGACCCTTCTCCAAATGTAATGTTACAACTCGCGCATAATTTTTGTTCTTCTGTTTCGTTAATGAAATAAAATTAGCCACGGAAACATTCCGACACACCAACACACAAAAGTTTCAAAATCAATTTCGACATCGTTGACAAAGTCATGAAAAAAATGTTCCGAATCAAGAGAAACATCTAGCATTATGGGGAGCTTTTTTTTATTCCTCCCTTTCCCCTTTCCGGTAATTAAAAATCCCTTTTTCCCCAATCCGAATTCAGCTAATGTGCACTTAAGGCCACTCACTCAGTGAAGTTTGTCTCGATCACTACAGGTTGACTAAATGAAGTTTATTATTTGGATGGAAGAAGTTATTTGTCGCACACATTGGAGTCGACAGGAAATCATTAGATTATTGAATTAACGAAAGTGTTTCGGAAGGGATATGCCTTTCATTGAAATCCTGCAGAAAATAAAGTTCCATTGGACAATTCAGATTCTTGTTTCAGTAACTGGAGAAGAATCCATATTTCTTTGCTATTAAACAAAAATTGCGAATATTCTTTTCTGGAGCACAAAAACTCTTATTATTAACAATATAATAGGGTATTTAATTGAATTTACTTTTGTTGATAAAGTCTTATAGAAAATTAAACAAAACTTTCTCTTTTGTTTGTAAAAAAAGAGAAAAATTATTTTGGTTGAAGGTATTGTTTGCAACACGTAATTACAGTAAAAGAGAAACTGTTAGTGGAATGAATCAAAGAAAGTAATTAACAACTATAATACTAAGTTTCTATGGAACTAAGCCAAACTAAATTTCCAATATCTTAATATGACTAATTGTCTATGGAATATTATTTCGTTGAAGAGTTATCCATTTCTGTTTGAAAAGTATAAATCTATTTCGTTTTTACTTAAAACAAAGTTGGTTAAAACCATATGACTCGAAATAACTTGTGAATTAAGGATTAAATATCCTTTTTTCCTTTGTTAGTTTTATTAAGATGATTTCATTTTTCAAAAACTCATTTTGAACTATGATCAGATGACGCGTTTAGCTTAGCTATATTAATTTCCTGTTTGAAATAATACTAGAGTCATTTTTTGGGCTGCTTAAGGCTATCTTTATGTGTATGTTATAGTATGCTACTTCAACATGTCGTTTTAAAGAGACATTAGGATTATTTTAGGAAAAGTTATTAGGTAGGTGATGAAAACAACACCTGAGTTTACATTCCGTAAGTTTCTGCTCCATAACAGCGAAATGGCGTTTGATTCCAATGGTTCTAATATTCAAACCCAACTACAAGGTGGTTCTTTAATGGAATCAGGTCTCGAATTTGGAACCCTCCGACTTTACCACAGGCCACCGCAACCTCAAGTCAAATGGGTTACTTCAATTGATGGCCAATGGATTTAGGCCATCTTATACGGTAGATTCTGATACTGACACCATTTCTGGTTCATATTCCGAAAATCGGAACCTGCTCTAGCTTAGAGTGCCAAGATGCCACCATGTCCTGCTCTTTTGTTAAATCTCGACAATATTTAAAAAATATTTTAGAATTTTGTGATTGAAAAAGTTTAAATACAAGAATTTCACCAAAACGTATTTGGGAATAAAAGTATTAAGAACCATTTTCACTGAGAAAGTAAATTTTCTGTTGACTTTTAAGAAGAAATGCGTGATTTTTTTTTTGTTTTGTTTTGGGAAAAGTCATGAACATGGAAGGTGATTTTAGACATGATATTTCTTTATAACAATTATATTATGTGGAAACCTAAAACGAGTGAATGAGTTTGATTTTCATGAGTTCTTTCATTATCAGAAAGTTCACAATCATTTATATCCCGAAATTTCTCAATTGTGATATTTATGCTGATGATGCTATGATATTTGAGGGCCGGAAATTACAAATGAACAATCCGTGATCAATTAAATGCATGTCAGGTGAAATGACTAACTAATCGTCTCGGCATTTAAACGGGCTCTCATATAGACCCCTTATGGCGCAATCCATGCATGATCCTTCACTTAATAGGTACATCTCATAAGAGTGCAAGTAACTCAACCCCAAACTATTACTGTACTTACTACTGAAGAGAGAACCTGATTATTTATATGAACACTTATTAACCCTTATTATTTGGAGATACTACCTTGTGAGAGTAGTAAAGAAAAGCTAATACAATAGTAATTGTTTAAACATCTCAGATTTTACAATTTTTTGCCCTGTAAAAGAATATAAGCAAATTACCAAATTCTTCAAATTCAATTACTTCAATTTGAGCATATTGAGTAGCAATCCTTGATCAAGTTTGCAGCTAATTCACACCATCAATGGAATGGGAATCTCTATAATGCTTTCTACCTCAATTATTTCACAAGTAAAGTAAAAAAGAAAATCGTAATTAGTTTGCACTCTACTCATAAAGGTTTTAATCTAATAACAAGCTATATATTTATTTTAATCCTTATTTTCAGACTTTTATGACATTAAATTTCATTTTAAGTTGGATATTTCTTGCTACTTTAGAGAGGGAAAAAAGGACGCATTAAAAACCTGTCTATGTATCTTTTCCTACATTCAGTAGAAATCTCTCTCATTTCTACGATAAATTCCAAGGAAGACAGGAGAACGTGTCCACGATAAGAATTGATAGTAAATGTATCAATCAAAGAAACTAACGTTGTAAGTCTCCTTTAAAGAAAAGCCAAACTCAGCATTTATGGGGGGGGGAGCAGAGAGTGTGGACCTGTCGAAATTTTCTCGCTCATTGGACTTTTAAACCTCTCTCATCCCATAAAATTGAAAACGTTGTGTAAAGCCACAGCTGCTTTACATGACATTAGTTCATTGCTACGAAATCTAGACCTTTGCTGTGAGTCTCTCATTATTACTGAAACTATCATGTGAATATTGATTTTGGTGCCTTTGTGCCGACCGACTGAAACCTAAATTATTAGGTTGTTCGGAAAGTAATTTCGTTTTTTCCCGACAGAGGATTTAATTGTATTTTTCGCACCCAATTTCATACTTAAACCGCAAAATCATTTTATGTTTTAAGAGCTGATATAGCAAGGCTTGAGTGTGAAAAAGTGCAGCTGATTCTTCGCAGTAGTTTTTGGATGGTGCCCTTTTAAATATGGAGAGCAATAAACAGCATTTTCGTCATTTTTTTCTTTTTTGCTATATAAAAGGTAAAAATGCTGTCAAGCCAGAAATAAATTAGCCAATATGTGTGGAGAAGATGTGTTAACAGTACATCAGTACCAGAACTGATTTGCAAAATTTTTCCTTCAAATGAGGAGGCCAAAAACCACCTCGATCAGTTTTTCTTACAGCAAAGACCAAAACTTTTATGAGCGTGTAATCATGTTACTACCAAAAATATGGCAAAAGGTATTAGACCATAATGGCAATTTTATAATTTAATAAATAATTTATTCATTAAACGAAAATTTCTTTTCATTTTGACAAAAAAATACGAAATGACTTTCCGAACAACCCAATAGATTCGAGACTACAGATGTAGTTACAAGATAGTATTTCCATTCATTATTAGATGATTTCAGTTATTGCATTTATTGAAAAATTTCGAGTACAGACTGACAGGCGGTCAACCTCTCGGTAGATTTGGATCAAAATTTAATAAGAATCTATATTTTCAATGCTAAATCTACTACTAAATTTTATGTACCTAATTCTTTGCGTTTGAAGTTATCGGATTCACTTCTAATTGAACGTCCAAACACGCAAACTTCCTGTGAATGGGTTTTGTTAAAAATTTAATTGGCATTGAAAGCTTTGATCGTAATTATAAATACTTAATTTTATCCGTCTATCAGAAAGCATTTTTAAGTTATTATGTTCAGAATTAGTTTAGTTTAGTTATATTAACGTCCCGTTTAAAGCAACACGAGGGCTATTTTGGGACGGACCTCATAATTTTGAACCACGGTCAGATGATGAGGACGACACTTAAAGTGGCACCCCCCTCTCAACACCACACCTCACCAACGGGAGGACGTTTGGCCTGACAGATTTAACGTGCAAGAGATCTTCGGTGGAATCGAGTCTCGAACATGAAACCCTCCGGTTTCGAAGCCGAGCCCTTACCACCAGGCCACCGCGGCCCCATTATGTTCAGAGAGAGAGAGAGAAAACATAATGTGTTTTTGATGTGTATCTGGAATTCAAGGAGGCCTGAAAAGTCGAGATTCGATGAAATCTCGCGGTCGAATTTTTGACGATATTTCTTTAATACCTAGTGTACAAGAAAATAAAAAAAAGGATTCATAACAGTAATATAACAATTAATTGCTAGTTCAATCACCATAACGAACTCTTTTGTAGTTGGTTTCGTATCTCAAAAGTACTTTATGAATCTTATAAAAATCTAGCTGCAATAAAAATAAAAATATTTTTTCCCTTTCCGTAGATAAACAGTGGCTCTTTTCTGGACTCAGTAAAATATGGACCAGAATCTAAAAATAATTACTGAAGCTTTCACAGTACTGATTGTCAAGATATTCTCATTTTCTTACAGAGTTATCCTTCTCCAGAAAAAACAACATATATATTTTTTAGTCGTTAAAACTCAAGAAGGACCGAGTGATACCCTTTTCGAAAAATTGCCCAAGGGGGGTGGTTTTAAAGATCGGAAGCTATTAATCTGATTTTTCTTTAATTCATGTTTCATCTGCAACATTTATTAAACATAATAGTCGCATTTATTGCCGTAATGATATTTATTATGATTTGAGATAAGGAAAAAGTTTTCAGATAAAAGTAGGATCCTGAGTCTAGAAGAAAAAAAAAACATTTTTAATAATTCAACATCTTTTCTTGTAAGGTATACGAATTCGTCTCGCATCTTTCTTCATGTTTTTCTATGTGACCTATCTAAATGAAGAATAAATAAACTTTTAGCCTATTATTTGAAGTCTTATTCGTAGCAGCGATTACGATTAACACTTTCTCAACATGTGTAATAGAATTAGAAAAGATCTTATGCGTTTCTCGAACTCAGTTCTTCAATTCTGAAGTAATAATTTTCTCCCCTTCCTTCCGGAGCTTTACCGCAGCCGTTTACAGTTCGTTGGCTATTAAATCAAATGCACTACGTTGGCTAAATGGCTTTTCAAGTACCGTAGACATTGATGAGGTTCAGTCACGATATCTCTGGCTAATCAACTGCCTCCGTCTGACAGACAGAAAGTCAAGGGTCATTCTATTTACTGGAAAGGTGGGGTCTTTTTAAGACTAACATGACATTTCTTTCGTTTTGCAGGGACACGCAAAAGCGATAAAGCTGCTCCTGCTGCTACGCTTGAGTTGTGAAAAATGTGAAACAAAAATGTGTTTTGATTTTTCCCTCCAGTAAAACTGATTTGAATCCTGCAATTACAAATGTATACTTATTTAAATGCTCTAAATGTTTCTGTTTGATTTATCAAAAGTCCCTGATTAAACTCATTTACTTAAATTTCCTGTTCATCTGGAGGTAATTTGATAATCGATTTTTTAATCACCTCATGCATTGAAGCTCTGAAACTTTATACAATTATTGTTTTCGATGGCATTGAGATATTTCGATGAATTTAAAGTTATTAATTTTCAATAAATATTTTAATTTAGCTAAAAATGATATTTTGACGTGCATTGTCTGGAAATTGTTTTCAGAAACATTAATTTTTATTTGTATGAATTATGATGCAATTGAGATAATATAAATCATACTGAAAGACTGAAAAATAACTTTTTAGTAAAAAGCTTTAAACACAGTTGCATTAGTTGCAAGAAGGAAATTTCCAGAAATTCGAAAAAAATAAATGCTTAAATGGGGTTTAAATCAAATTTAAATTCTGATGGAAATACTCTAATTCCATCTGAATCTCATGCTTTTATGGTTTTGTTTTGACATCGATATTTTTCACTAAAAATATAAATTAAAAGAGAAAATAAGAAAAAAAAGAATAGAAAACATTTTCTTAGAATACGAACACAATAAATTCGAGCCTGGATATTTATTATTCAAGTAGAATATTATTAGAGTTATATAGATTATACATGGATTAGAATATTTGTTCTTTTATGGTAATATTTTTTCGCAATGAAATTCTATATGACTGTCTAAAATGTGGTAGTAAATATACTGATAATTAGAAGAATTACAACAGTGATTTGAATACAGCTTTACTGTGATCAGATTCAATTCCTGGATGACTATTAGATATTTTTAGCTATATTTTAATCCAAATAAATTGAAAAAGAAATAGAACGTAAAAATATAGTAAATAAAATTTTAATGCATTTGACTGTGTATTAATGGGAAAATAAGCAAAATTATATACTTTAATATGGTGCATGAGAATAGTTTCTGAAATTTTTTTATTAGCGTTTGTATAACATTAACTGTTATAGAAATTTCTATTTTGTAAATAAATTTTCACAATATTAAAGAGTTGTTGAATTTCTCATTTGCAAGCTTTCGAAAGGAGATACAACAAATAAGCTAGTATAATCAGGTTCCAACGTTCAAGTTCAAATGTTTGATTTAGAACCTCTGACAAAATTTTATAGCTTGAAAATATCCTTTTAAATTCTCCCAACTTATGATTACTATCTATGTCGAGATGTATCCAGTTTCTCTTCCATGCCTTTCTAGGTATAAACAGCATTTATTTCGATTCAAAATATATATTCTATTTATCCATTCTGACATAAGAAAGGTTTCAATGAAATAATATATGTTTATGGTAGAGATTTCATATTCATTATAAGAACAAAGGGGAATACTAAGTGAGTTCTGTGCCACTAATAACGGCCACGACATCAACCCCTTGACAATTGCTCTTCCCAACCCACTTTCCCTCCCACTCCTACTTCACCTAAGTTCCGATCTTAATATCTTTCCATAATTTCTTGGTGGTTGCTTTTAGGGTAAGAAAGGATTGTTAGAAAAGAGTTAAAAGCAATTGAAAGTGAAAGATATTATATAAATATATTAGTTGCAAGCAACAAATTGCAAAATTTGCTTCAGGTGGCAACAAGGACTATTCCAATTAGTTTTAGATGACAATGAAGATAATTATTAAATATATATATATGAAAACTGCGAGTCGAGTAGAAACAAGTATTTTTAAACTATGGCAACAGGTAAAAACTGTAATTTATATTATAGTCCGACAACTTGATCGATACTGATGTACTCTTTTGGAACTCTTGTTGTCCATAGATCAAGATTTCTTTTTTTAAAAAAAGGAGGGGGGGTGGGGCTTTTCAATATTCAAAATGCTTGAGAAATTAAGGGCTCTGCTTTTACTCCAGATTTTATCCCTAAAAATCGGTTTCATCCCGAAAATTTCAGTTATTTGTTTGTTGAAAGAGGAGCAATAGGAGCGTCCCAGGAAAGACTCGTATAGGAATACTACTACTCGCCTTATAATTCGTAGAGATAATTTTGGATCTTCTACAAAAAGAAAGTAGCAAACTTCTAAAATCTCATTCATTAAGAAACTTTCTTGTTTTGAAATAGTACTAAACATTTCATTGCTGGAATTCTTAACGATTACCTCAAACAAAATATAAATTTAATTCATAAGTGCTATGGATGAGAAACCTTTCAAGAAAATCAATTAGCCCACGAATGTGTGATCTAACACATTCGTGGAAACTTTATGAATGAACTTTAGACAGTTTGTATTGTGAATAGTAGTGCGAATAATATTTTTATCTCAATTATAAGTACGTTAAATCTTATTTAAAATACAGCAGAAATGCATGTAGAGGCTTTTCCAATTCTAATACGAATATCTCTAAAAAACTTTTATCAATATGCTGTTTCGTTTCTTTTCTATTTTTGTTGCACAAGAAATATTCACTGATTGCAATTAAAATACAATTTAAAGACTCCTAAACCATACTTTTGTAAAAATTCTTTAAAGATGGTGATTTAAAATGTATTTTTTAAAATTTACTTACAAAATTTTATTTAAAATAAGTATATGTAATTTTAAAATAGCGTTTCGGATTTTTTTTTCTGTGAATAATAAATTTATTACCAGATTCAGATTCATTACATAAACAAAAATTCTGTTTTTTTTTGTTTTTTAGATAAAATTAACAAATTTTTAGGTCAATTAAAAAGAAAAAAATTCTTTTAAAATTGGTGAGTACAGCAGAAATTCTGTACTAACTAAACGAGAAGTGGAACAAATCAAAGCAAAAAAAAAAAAAAACATAGGGCATTGAATTTTAGTTAAAAACTAACTGAAGCTATGCATGGTTTTAGTTCGTACATGAGAAAATAACGGAAGAAGATATGATACGATACATAAAATGCCATTCATGTGAGCTACGAAGAATTTGAGAATCAACACTGTTTTCACAGTGATTGCGCTTAAAGAAATTGGTGATCTAATTTTTGAAACCAGTGTCTATATTTTTAATGATATAGTGCTCATATGCTATTTAATTTACTGCTTTAAAATGTATTTCCTACAAAAATTAATTACCTCACTAAAATTAGTTTTTAAAGATAAATTAATGCTTTCTTTTTGTAGTTAAAACCCCTTCTATTTCAAAATACATTAAAATTGTGTAAGGTAATCATCCCCTATTACTTCATAGCAGCTTTGAAATAGTCAATTCCTATTTTAAATGAAGCCCCCTTCACTTCTGAATCACAAACCCATCAAATACGAACCCCGTGCAGTCTGTTCAAGATCATCCGCTCATTATTATAAAAGAGCCATACAGTAGCTATAACCGCAATGGAAGTGAACTGCATCACTTATGGTGTTGGTCACGAGGTACAGTAGTCAAGCACATCGATTATCTTTTGAAGGCGTGCAAACAGTCATGCGACATCATTACTGGTAGCCGTCTCGATTTTTGCTATCTTTGGAAACCCTTACAATATTACGATCTCATGGAAGGGCATGACCGTAGTAATAAAAAGCTGTGCGAGCCTGTTTTTATAGGGAATCACCGCTTTTGCGCCGTATTTATAGGTCACATTGCTTTTTAAGGGCTGGAGGTTACCTCCGTTTCCGAATAGCATTATGAACTGGTAGGAAAGTCGTTTTATGTGCTCTCGAGAAGTGAATTTTTCTTGCACAAATCATTCGTGTCCCTTTCTTTCTCCGTATTTTTTTTTTTAACTTTAAACATGTTAATTGAGGAAAATCTAAATGTTACACTTATGTTTTGATGATATTTCATTCATCTCGGCATCATGATTTTAATGAGAAATGTGAAGAACAAATTTTAGAAATAAGAATAAAATGCTGCGAATTTTTATGACGTTCTTTTAATAGTTATTTATCAATCAATTCATTTTCATTGTGATTAGGATTATGAATTGAAAAGAAGTGTTTAAAAAGTTTTGCTTATGTTAACCTTATGGAATGAACCAGAAAACTTGTTAATTGCGTTGTTAAGTTTCTCTTATTGAATATTTAGCTTTGAAATTTCAACCATGATAAATTTCCAAACGATATAAACAATTATTAATTCATAAGCGAAGCATACCGAATTTTACATTTTTCTTTGTTTCTCTCAATTTTTAATGCTAAGATTAGAAAGAGATGAATTATCACTTGTCTGCAGGAGGCAAAAGCCACTCACAATCAACCACTTTATCAACTCGAAGGAATTATTTTCAGCCTTCAGTTTATTTGTAAAGAGGAAGAGAGCTAAATTACCGGATAAGAATCTTTATTTTCAAATCTGCGAGAAAAGTTCGTTCCGAAAATGAGCTTCTTTAAATACTTTATTCCGCGTGATACGTTAAGCATCTGCATCCCCAAGTTGTGCGAATGACGCCCGCCTAATGGATTGTTTGGCATACCTTCCCTAATCTTTGTTTCTACTTGGGGAAGTATCCACTTGTAGAAATTACCGAGGCATTTTCCAAGGAACAGACATAGACAAATTAATGTCCGTAAATGCTCTACAAAGTAACTTTTATTTGACTAATGAGTTACGTAATTGAGAAGACAATGTAAACCCGGCTCATTTAAATGGCATCCGACCGCTAGGCAAACTGCTCATTTTAATTGTGGCTTACACGCTTTGAGCTGCATAAATCCCCTTTACACTGAATTAAGCGAGCCAAAATTTCAATCAGGAAATAACGCGCATTTTTAACGCTTCTTAAATTGCAACTTAATACTCGCTTGTTGCGAGAATTCGCTAAGATTAGGGATATGCGTTGCATTGGCCCTCATTAAAAGCCAGTAAAACGCTAACTCCGGAAAGTGCTCTAAATCTTGATATTTAAAACTTCTCTGATGCTGGATAGCGTTTTGGTCTCGTAGAAAGACAAAATAATGTAAAGAATTCGCGTTTAAAGTATCACATAAGAGATTTTGGAGAATCCAATCTACTTTAAATGCCCCTAATTTTAAAAGCGAATCGCTCACTACGCATATATGAGGCAACCAGACATGACGAATGGCAAGTGAATCAAAGAGGGTGTCCTTTACTAAACTCCAACATCTGCAAGCATAAATACTTAAAACTGTTTTAAAACTTCCCATCGAGTGGTGGATTTCCGAAGAATAGACAGATTAGAAAGCTGGCAGGAACCGTTGAGCTGGGAGGAGTTCGAATCGATTTCAAAAGTTAATAACTGTTTGCCAAATAAATAATAGCTGTTATAACATAACATATTAGTTATAACAAAAAAATAAAGAGTATTATTAATTAAAAAATATAATTGGCCAGGTTTCATTTATTAATATTCATTTATAAGCACCCAAAATATGCTTCAATAATATTATGTACAAGCGTAGAGTTTAATTTAGTTTGGTTATATTAATATCCCTTTTTAAAGATTACGGCTATTTTGGGACAGACTTCGTAATTTTAACTGATATCAGATGACGAGGATGACAAGCGAACTGACTCTCTCACTCTCCGAGCTTCCACACCAACGGAAAGGCCTTTAGACCTGCCGGACATTAAGCTCACTTACTCGACGGCTCGTCGGTTGTCGAGCCTGAAGCCCTCCGGTTCAGTGGCCAAGACCTTATCAACATGCCACCTTGGCCTCGTACAACCGTCGATGCCATGCAGTAATAATGATTCTTAACATATATATTTTCCCTTATTACTAAAATTTAAAAAAATTATTATCACATTAATTTAGTAGAAAGATTAAATAAAACTGCCTAATTTATTAAAATAGGGGCCTCATAATAAGCGCTATTTAATTCTACAAAGTATTTAAGCCCGCCTTTAATTCGAGGGATAAGAGCCTTATTTCAGATCAACTATGGATACCTATTTTTTATGTTGTAAAAATACTAACTGCCATTGCATGACTCTTCAGTATTAATAATTAAAGAAGACCATCTCAAGTATTAATAATTAAAGAAGAATGAAAAATTTTCAAAATCAATTATATCAGTTTATCTTTTTATTTAACACTAGTCGCCTTGAACAACCAGCTGGATCACTGAGGAAACTGATTATATTTAATATCAATTACATTGATTAAACATAGCGATTTAAAGCTTTATATTAAATATTCTACAACAGTTTTCCCACTACATGCTTATATCAAATAAAAAGGAATGTAAAATTCCTCACATTTTTGTGCTTTTATTTTTCTTCACTATTTAATATTTCTGCAAATAAAGGTTCCAAACTACTTTTTCGTTTCCAGTAATTTATACAATTCCCTGGATCATTAAATTGGCATGCAACCTATATACAAATAAAACTTTTTCAAGAATGTGCTTTCACTTAAAAATAGTTCGCAGTTGAGACATCGTTTGACATTTTTTTTTAAATTTTATAGTTTCCAACAATTATTGGACACTATATTTTTGCGGTTTTCAAACAACTAAACGTCTTTTGGGACCCTATGTTGCATGGTTATTTTTTATCCTCTTGATATCTACTATCCCCTCTCTGAATTTGTCAGTCGAATTCGGCAACACCCTGTATATACATACAAACATACAGAGAGAAAAAGAATTGATCGAGAAAACAATAAATTGATCCTTATGTATTTTACCACTGATAATATCTTAAATTTGTAAATTTTTCATTTTAATCCATAATTGAATTTCTAGATTTCTTTTGTCTGGAAGTAAAAAATAGTAACACAATGAAAAGGGTCGAGAATAACTCAGAGTTCGGAGCTTCAAAAACATTTCAGATTTTAGTGGATACCAAAAGTTGAATTTTTCTAGCTGATGAAAGTATTATTTTTGTCTCCTATTGATGCTTGGATGTTTCCGATATTAATCAGAGCATTGTAGGAGAGGAGTAATTAAGGGAACTTTTAATTAGTAAGCAGGTAGCCGTGAAAAGTGCCGGATTCAAATTACGGTGTCATCCTTCCTCACAGTTTGATGCGAATTTCGGGAGACAGAATAAAATATTGCCCGGGTGTTCGTCCGGAAGGAGGAGGGAGGGAGAGAGAATTGATGATTAAAAGGAGTCGTCGGCTCAATGCGAGGACGGATATTTTTCTCTTCCCTTTTGTCTTTTGTCTTTAGGGGGAGGGGTCGCTTGATTAAGAGCTGCGGGCCCAGAGCTTTACTTTAGAAGGCGTTTATTAAAAATGATCTGCTCCTTCAAAATAAATCACCGAGAGAAAAACGTGTTCTTCGACAGCAGAAATCACTTTCCACTCCTGATTTGTGCACGTGACTCAAAAGCTTCAACTTTGAAAGAAAATTAACCTTGAATTTAAAACTTCGAAAGAAATTCAAATTATTAAAGCTTATAAACTAAATATACTGGATGATACTTTAAATCATATTCAGCTTACGACTTTTAGCTTTATAGTGTATACTATATGATGTGAATGGTGTAAACTATAGCATTTATACCAGAAAGAAATTGGATGAAATAATGAACAGTGTAATTACATGTTTACTCTAACTTCACAGACTCAAGGATTAAGTTCTGAATATTGTAAAAAAAACATTCAAAGTAGAAGGAAATCATTTATAGTCTATTTCATTGTGAATTGTTTTTATTTCATGATAGAGACAATAACTATATAATTTAAAGGGAATATAGTATCAGTAGCGTAACATATTATTTCAGGATAGTGGTTTAAAATAAACATAAATAAATTTAAAAAATGGATTTTAAAAAATTGTCACACTATTTCAGAGTTGTTTGATGATTATAAAATATTATTCTAACTTCAGATGCTAAGATTTGCAAACGAATTGCGCATTAAGTTTGATTCAGCAGCAATCGTTCTTTTGTATGATTAAGTTAACTTGCTAAGAACTGCTCTCGTATGACAATTCTAAAACACTGTCTATGAGAACGCTTCTACTCAAATAAGACGATTGGTCATTTGTTATTTCGTAAACGATTACCGGTATCTTCTTTTAAGAGAAAAGCTCTGAATAGAAAAACAAACATTGAAAAAAGATAGGAAAATAATGTTGCATACCTTACTAATTGCAAGGATAAAACAGTCTTCA
Source organism: Argiope trifasciata (assembly GCA_026543055.1). Classification (NCBI taxonomy): domain Eukaryota; kingdom Metazoa; phylum Arthropoda; class Arachnida; order Araneae; family Araneidae; genus Argiope; species Argiope trifasciata. The sequence continues at coordinate 135,155 of JAPMOQ010066939.1, read as the reverse complement.
GTTACTTTTCAGAAAATAAGGAAACGATGAATTTTGTGATAAATTTAATAGCTAAGTTTTCTGCAGGCAGGAACTTCCCTCTTTTGCTAATCCTGGGCTTTTCAGCCTTATATTGACCAGAGGAGTTCTTCCTGGCATAATGCCCTTATCCTCTATCCGTCAAGATAAAAGCAAATTCAATTTTCTTTCTAAAATTTTCTTTAAAAGTAAATCTATCTGAAGAGAACAGATTTGGATGGGCATCATACTTATACGAAAAATATAATTAGCCCAAATTAGAATATCTTGAAATAATTATTCCTCTATATCCGCACTGAATCTGCATGACCCAAACCTAAGTTAAGGCATTAACTGATATTTTAAAACACAAATACAAAGACGAAATAAAAGTGTGACCCAGAACAAACCCTAAAGCCTTCATAACTTTTGATCTTAACGAGTTGTTTAAAACTATGTAAAAGTTCAAACGGGTTCAAGCTGTGCATTGCTTAAAGCAATATGAATTTCCTTCCTCAATATGAAAATCATGAATTTGTTTCAGTATGTGAGATGAAATTAAAAGCATATATTCAATAGTATATGAAGCAATCTTTCAATTAAGTGGTTGTTAGGAGCACAACCAATCAATTAAGAAGTTCTTTAAACAATTTCACCCTCTTGGTTATACCTCAAGAACTATCGACCAACCAGTTATGCCAAGCCCCTAGTGATCAGTCATTAAAATCTACATTAATAGCAGAGTCAGTAAAATATATTCGTGATTTCGAATTCCTACAAGAAAGATAGTACTACGAAGCGCAAATATCCATTTGATGATGAAAATATACGTTAAGAAAAAATACCACTTTCAAAACCAGAAAAAAATTAAGACGAAGCACTTACAAGAAGAAATGTGACAAATTTTTATAATTATACATTGTTCAAGATAAATCTGAAAAACTAAGCATCTCTGAAATAAACAAAAAAAAAGATTCTGATGAAACATTTTGTAATTTTTGTAATGAAAGCTTTCTTGAAAACACCAGGAGAGAAAAGTATTTCCAGTTTTTATTATATACAAGCTGGTACCCGGTGCGTTGCTGCCGCAAAAGAAATAATTTTGAAAATATCGTTTGAAATTTAAAATAACTGTTTTGTTTCATTAGAGTTAATATGAAAAACGATATTTGAATTTGTATCGGAAATGAATGCATTGATTGAAATTGAATGATATATAAAGGAGAAGTGTAAATAATATTTGCTCTTTTTTTTTTGTCTTGCTTTATTATTGAAGAGCTATATGGTTGGCATTCAACTCTGCATTAAGGATATTTTTTGTGATTCTTGTAAAGTTTGTTCAGAGTTCTCAAGATTAATGATGGCATTAAACTATTTTATTTTAAAATTTGTTAAACGCTGAAAGTATATTTATGCAGTCAAGTCATTGATATTGTTCAAATAATAATTTTTAAGTGCGATTTTTTATACTCTAATATTTAAGGAAAATATTGCAAAAAACGCTATAATTTTATTAAATTTTTTATTAAAATTTCTAACCTACAAGATTGGTTCCCCTAACGCTTTCTCACATACTCTCTAATAAAGCTGCTACCTCAGAAGACGACTTACATATCATTTACGAATAACAGCTACGAAATATTAAACTCTAGCTTGAATTTAGCATCTTTACTTAATCGGTGGTGTGTCCTTGGCGAGTTATTTGGAGGTTAATTCTTGGTAAATAGATGCGATAAATAGACCAGAAAATATATTTTTATATAGATTATATAATTTGACAATGCCTATAACCATCGCGTATGTGCAAGTAATAAATATTTAAAGTCTTATCGCAATCGAATGCGCATGATCGGCAGCGCATAAGAGACATACAAACATTCATTTTTATTTATTTAGATAGAACTGACTGATGCATAACTTCATTACTTGCATTAAAATAAACTGGTTATTCTAGTGTAAAGATACGAGTGTAATTTTTGTAATTTAACATCTAATTTCTTGTTTATTCTATATAAATTTCTTATCATTCATAAATCTTTTCGTGATTAATTGTATTCTAATATAAGGGTTATTTTTTCGATTAATAGTACACTTTATTATACTCTTTCTCAATTTTTTTTGACTCTTACTGTTATTAATTTTTAAATATTCCTCACCCATTGTCAACCATTTAGAGATTGAAAAATTTTGCACGAAAAAATTAATTTTTAAATAGTGCTGTTTTTTTCTGAGTTATTAAGAATATATATTTTTTACAATTTGCCAACAGTTCAATGAAAAATTAAATTCTGAATTTTCAAAACTCAGCATTTCTAATCTTAGACATTTTTACTAAGTATAAATGATATTCTATTTTTGTCCCTTTCCGACTTAATTATTAATTTTAAATTAAACATTCACACATTAAGCCTTCAATTGACAAAGTTATTTACCAGAAATAAAATATTGCTGCCAATATATTTCTGCAAAAATTTTCTATTAATTAAATATTCAACAGAAAACTGTTTAATACTTTCTCTTACGAGTCTTCAGCGTTTTCAACCTTTTTAAGGAATTTTTAAACAGGACTTCATAATAAGCATAGACACTAATACAGAAAACTTTCTTTTAAATTAAGATTTACTTCATTTTACTATGCATAAAACTTTTCTAGTTATTTCATCTATCTGAAAAGCCAATACTGGAAAAGAAATACTTTTGAAAGAGCACTGTTGACACTTTGATCTTGAATTTAAAAAACTTCATAAAATGAAGTTTTACTCCATCATTTAATTTTTACCTGTTATGGGAAGGTAGACCACTTAAAAGTGCTCAACCATTTATCTCGAGGATACTGGTAATTGGCTAATGTCAGTCTTCCTCATATTCGCCATCAGCTAATCAACTTAAAGCCCAGCGATTGAACTTCTTTTTTGTCGCCACTTTTTCGCCTTTCTTTGACTCGCTATTAAAGCTTTTATTGATTGCTAAAGCCGTAGAGGGTACTTTGCTTCCTTCAAATAACTCCATTATCTCTCTCGCCAACTTGTTCAGCACCTTCTGAAATCCTTCCGTCGGAAGGTGGAGGATTTCCTCCGCCTGTGTTACCGAGTCACTTGATGTCACTGTTCAATAACTCAAAGGATTTCAAATTCTTTTACTCCTCTGTTCGAAGCGACCATGAGCTTATCCTATACAAAAAGGAAAGAATGTTGAAATAAAATGGTTTTCACAATTATTTGGAGCGCTTTATATACAATCTTTGTCTGAATCTTAAATACTCTTATGTTGTAAAACATTGAGATAAATATGGTGATTCCTTTGTGAGAGAATGAATTTCATAAGAACAATTTGTAAAAAACAATTTTTTTTTTTTTGCTAAAAAGTAGATATTTTCTTTATTTTAACTATTATTTTTTTCTGTAATTTTGCCATATATTTACAGTTAATTATTATAAATATTATGGCTTCGTTTGAAATTCTCAACCAGATGGCGTTACTCGTATGAAACCAAGATTTGACCAAATTATATATTCAATTGATATTTAAATTCTGAAACTATCAAAATTATAAATTATCATCAGAAATGCACAAGTCAGCACAATATCAAAGCTCCGTCTAATTAGGAAGGGAGCAGCAATATTCCTTCTTGAAAAACAGATTCCTGATAAAAAAAAATTTTTAAAGAAATCTTAGTACTCTTTTCGCTAATAAATGATTACAATAGAAAATTCTTATTTTAGTTTTCCATTTACATTTTCCATGCTCATTCATACTTAACTCAATTCATATTTATATGTATACTAGCTGGTACCCGGCACGTTGCTGCAACAGAAGGAATAATTTTGGAAATATCGTTTGAAATTTAAAATAATTGTCTTGTTTATTTAGGAATGGTAGAGTTTGAGTTTGATGGAGTTTACTGGCTCTAAAACCATTTCTGATCATGAAGCACCAACCACAAGGTATATTCAAACATACAGTTCATAAAAAGTTTTTAAAAGTTAATCAAAATCTCTACTTTAATATTCTATTGAAAATTTAAAAAAAACATATGCATAAATAAACTGCCATATAGATTTGAAGCATTAAAAGAAGACGAAAAAATACTCAAATAAGGTAAAAGAAACCAATCATTTTTTTTAAAAGTAAAAAGTTGAGGATAAGGCACTTTATGAAGGATGTCTTTTAAAACAAAAGGAGGGGCCTGAAAACATTGAATTCGTTGATAATCAAAACGTGAGCACTCTATCAGAATGTGCCAAAATGTCAAAAGGCATTGGCATGCAGTACATCGAGAGGCGGCTCCCCCAACAACAAATGCCTATGTGTAAGTTTAGTATGGCCAATTCTTAAACAGGCAATAATTGTATCCAATTTTCTTCTATTTAAAATGGGCCAACATTCGATGGCATATTTGATAGAATGAAATTTGTTTGTCTCTTGACTGTCCCATTTTGTTTGTCATTCCAAATTTAGAAGAGTTTTTATATGTCTCTTGATGTCGTTCGAAGTAACATGGTCATTTAAAAGATTGATAGGTAATTTCGCTGCCTCGTCAGTTAATTCATTACCAGGAATACCTACTTTGAGGGAACCCAGCAGAATAGAAGTGAATAACCTTTACATGTAAGACTATCATGCAATTCAATAATTTTAAAAGTTAATGCGTGACTGAAACGATGAAGTGATGTTAAGGACTCCAAAGTACTCAGTGAGTCTGAATAAATAATATAATTGTCGGAGGGACCATTAGAAATTTGTGATAATGCATAAAAGATAGCAAAAATTTCTACTATAAAAACCGAACTTGACGGATGAAGTTCGAATGAGATTACGGAATTGATAAAAATATAAGCAAAGGGAGTACGAGAAGAGCACTTTGAACCATCCGGGAACACTGGAATGAAATTTTGGTATATTTCTCGATGTTGTGCAAAAAGCCCCTGGTATACTGCGGGAGCTGTGTTAGACTTGCCGAATGTTTTAAAGGGATTTAAGTATTTTAATCCATGCAAACTCCATGGACTGAGATATTTTGAATTAGGGAATAATGTGTGTATTATCGAAGTTTAACTTTTGGTGAATATTTATAACTCTAGTGAAAAATGAAGGAATGGTGAATGGTCTTGCATGTTGCAAGCGCATTATATACTGACTTTGTTTATATTTAAAAAACGAATGTTTGGGAAGAGATAAAATGTTAAAATGATATTGAAGAGTAAGTATTTTACTTCTACATTCTAGAGAAGGTTCGGAACACTCAACGTATAGACTTTCTACAGATGAAGTGCGAAATAATCCACTGCATAGTCGCAAAGCAGAATGATGAATGGGGTCAAGTATTTTCAGCACACTTTTGTCTAGGCGATCCACATGTTACTTATCCATAATCAATTTTTGATAGAATAGCTGCTCTATACACGCGAAGTAAACATTCTCTTGTAGCTCCCCAAGTAGTATTTGAAAGAACTTTTATGATGTTCAGGGTTCTGTCAAGCTTTTTGCGTAGTTGCATTACATATGGTCGGAAAGTTAGTTTTTTTTGTCAAATATTACTCCCAAAAACTTAAGTTCTCTGACAACATTAAATACTTCGCAATCCAATTTTATCTCAGGTTCTGGATGGAGGCGGCATTTTCGACAGAAGTGTATGCATGATGTTTTTTCTGTAGAAAATATAAACCCATTAATAGTTGACCATTCCTGAATTCCATTCACAGCTATTTGCAGTTGTCATTTTATAAAACTAATACTATATCCTGTACAAGAGATGTATAGGTCATCAACAAAAAGAAAGCCTATCACAGAGAGTGGAAGTTGTAGTAGAATGCCGTTAATTCTTAGAATGAAAAGTGTCGTGCTACGTACACTTCCTGGTAACGCCCTCTTCTTGAATAAAATAATCTGACAATTGATTACAGATTTTCGCTCTAAATTTTCTTAGTTTTAAGAAATTTCGGATAATTTCTCAATTTGCACTGATACAGTACACGAGGGATACCAAAATGCCTGGCACGATCTTAAGCCTTCTCAATGTCAAAAAAGATTGCTACTGTATGCTGTCTAAGAATAAATGCGTTTCTGATTTCTGTTTCTAATGCGAGGACGTTGTATACTATCGAGTGTCCCTGTCTGAAACCGCTTTGAAAGGGACTTAAAATCTTATTTTCTTATTTATTTCCAAGAAATACGTGAGACGTCTATTTACCATTTTCTCAAGAAATTTACATAAACAGCTGGTAAGGGCGATTGGTCGGTAATTACGTGGATTTGACGATTCTTTTCCAGTTTTGAGAATATGTATAACAAAGCTTCCTGCCAAGTTGGTGGGATACAGTGTTCGTGCCAAATTCTATTGTAGAGAAATAATAAGTTAGGATGAAAATAATGTTAGAAAGAATTAGTGAGATGAGAGATAAGTCAGTTAATAGGAATGATAAAAAGAATAATATTTATCTTCGTATTGGAAATAAATACATGCATTGAAATTGAGTAATATATAACGAAGAAGCGTAAATTATATTAATTCTATTTTTTAACTTTATTATTCAAGACTTTAGGGTTGGCAATATATTTTTTTCCATCTTCAACAGAAACAAATAAATGCAAGTAATGAATATTCAAATTTCATCACAATCGGATGAGCGTTGCGGCAGCGCATAAAAGACATACAGACAAGCATTCATTTTTATTTATATAGAATACATAATGTTACTTTGCCTATAACCATCCTGTGAGTGTAAGAAACAAATATTCGAAGTTTCATCGCAATCGGATGAGCGTTGCGGCAGCGCACAAAAGACATAGAGATAAACGTTCATTTTTGTTTATAGAAATTAACTTCTCTATATATGTTGCATTCATACTTCTTTAAACTGAAAAAGGTTTTTCAAAAATGTTCTATTTATTCAAAAATAAAAGAATATTTATTTTTTTTATGAGTGTTTACTTAGATTTTTAAGAAATAAATCTTATTTATATAATCCAATTCTAAAATTTTTCGAAATTTCTTTGGTTATTCACGCTCAATACGATTTTAAGATTCTTACTTCTTCAATGCGATCATAATATAATTAGAAAATTACAAGGGCAACTCGACTTCCCCGTGATCTGACCGTTCTAGATTCGAGTCCCGGTTCGGGCACGGTTGTTCTTCCTCTGTTCTGTCTGTGAGATGTGCGAATGTGCCCTCCAGTAAAAAAGGGGTTGTGCTAACGAATGAGTGATGCGTAAGTAGCAAAGCT
>JAPMOQ010066939.1:103696-127532 GCA_026543055.1 Argiope trifasciata | reverse complement strand
ATATATATATATATATATATATATACAGAGAGAGAGAGAGAGATTTGAAAAAATTGAAACTGATTTTTTTTTTGTAATTTTTATGGTAAGCAGTTTTTAACAATGTATATTAAATAAAAATCAATTCTAAAAGATAAAACAGAGACTATATCAAAAAGAGAGATGTTTACTTTAAGAATTACATAAAATAATTTTTTGGCTATTTCCGATCGAACCTCGTAATTCTGAACCGCGGTCAGATGACGAGGATGACACCATGGCTGACACCCCCTTAAAACTTCCACATTACACCAGTGAAAAATGGCCTGGCACCCCTGGGGATTTACCAAATCTGCTTACATAGCGGTTCTCTGGTGGAATCGGATCTCGAACCTGAAAACCCTCAGCCACTGAAGTTGAGACCTTACCACCAGGCCACCGCATCCCAAAGTGTTAATGATAACTGACTTTACTCTGTTGAGATATGCTTGTTTAAAACGTGCTTTGTTTTCAGAATTAGAGAGAAAAACGAAAGATACCTTGAGATGCAATTATTGTGAACCGACTCTTTATTCAGCATGCACTTAACTTGCGCACTCATTATAGAAATGTGAACGTCTAAAGCCACTAAATAAGCTATTTCTTTCTGTAAAAATAAATTCCCTGCGTTGAATCTTATGGTTTATTAAACTTGCTCGCATAACATAAAAAACATACGAAATGAGACCATTTATGAATGGTAAGTGTTGCATTTTCTCTTCAGAAATAACAGCAATCCTAGAAGCCATCGAGAAGACAAACATTATTTATTTCTTTATTTTCATTGCTGATCGAAATTGTTACCTTCGTTTTATTTCATAGGAAGGAAATGGCCATTGAAAGAAGAAGAAAGAAAAATAAGGAGCGAGAGAAATTTTCTGGGATGAAAAGCGGTCATCAGAGATGTGGAAGAGGAATGTCTACTCTCATCTGAGGATCTTCCAATTTTCTACGGAGTGAAATCCCATAAAGCATCGGACAGTAGTGCTAGGGAGGATGGTTACAAAGGATCCGCTGAGTATTTTGAAGAAAGAGCAATATCCGGATCCAGATAGATAAGAGTCGCCATCTGCAAAGGAGATTCACTAATGTCACAGAAGAGATTTGCTTGTAATGGATTTCTATCTGTTTGGGAGTAGAAAAAAAATCTCTTTTCTTTTCATCGCTACAACTCTTCTTGGTAACCTTTCGTTAATAACATATTTATAAGCGTCGACAATTTTATGGAGAAGACGGTAGATATCGATAAAAGGAGATAAAGTTGCACTTCTTTTCCTTATAATTGCTTCATGAAAGAGATCTTTTATTTTCCTCTCGTCTAGCTGTAAGGATTAACGGAGCAACTGTTCCAATGGCAGGGGCTTCAAGAGAAGAGGGAGGTGGGGGGAGGGGCTTACCAGAACATAGAAATAAATATCTAAAGCGTTCTTTCTTTCCTAGAATTTACCACTACTCTGTGTAGAGTATGGATAACAAATGTAAACTCCATGCAATAATAGGTAGAACGAAAACACAACACATCATTATAATATACAAAATTCAATGAAGCTAGTAAATTCTTGCAAAAGTATTATTATTTCAGATTCTTTGCAAACAATTCTGCTGATGTTATATCCTACTATTAGGTTGTAAACAAATCTTTTGTTCAATTTTAAACTAAATCCTTCTCAGATGAGCACCCATAAGTGTTTTCTGTTTCATGAGCGAAAAAATGTTTTTTTCCAGTTTCAAGCGTTTAATATAAAGTTGGAAAACTTTTACAAATTCTATAAATGCAGCGTTTGCAAAGCAGCTCTTTTTGTTTTATTCAAAAGCAATATCATTTCCCTTTAAATAAATTATTTATTTTTGCCCATTTCGCCTATGTGTTTGGTTTTAAAATAAATATTTTATTGTTTAGAAAAATGCTTAATGTAAAAGAAAATATTCACATTAATTTTAAAAGACCATTGATTAACTAATCTTACACCTCACAAGATCTTAAGGTAGTTTTTAATCTTCCCACCTTGTAAAAATAGTCAAAAAAAAATTTTTTTAGACTCCATCACTATGAAAATTAAGGACATTTTTTAGCGCAATACAAATCAATGTATTTCCTAAAAAAAAGAGTAAATATTTTTTTGGTTTAGAACACGTATTAGAGAAAACATATACATTACATAAATATCACTCACATTTGAATTATATCATTCGATTTTAAGTTTTATCTCTTACTAGAGCAATTACATTGATGATCAAATTTTTATTTCCGATTAAATATTTTTTGAAAATTAAAACCTAAGAGAAAAAGAAAGTAACACCATAAGACAATTCTTATTTTTTAGAGGTTCCAAATTAAATTAAAATTATTTAATATTTGCAGTCTAAATAGATGGGTTTTTTATTAAACTTATTACTGCCTACAGTTTCATTCTTTCAATCTATTAATAACTATTCTAAAATTGATTAACCAGGGAAATTTTCATTTAAGGTTACAAAATATAAGCTATAGTTTTAATACTAAGCATCGTAATTTTACATAAGAGGGTAAATATTGCATAGCAAGTTTTTAGGCAATGCCTAAATACTTGATATAGAAATGTAGATGAACCTCTCGTTTTATATCTTCATAGATCCAAAAAAAACTTAAAATTATGTTTTGTTCTTTTTTACCTGTTCGTTGCCGTATATATTAACATATTCAATAACTCAAAAACATAAAATGATAGATGATAGGGAATTGGCATGTAGTCTTTGTATATAAATCAGAAAGCAAATTTTAGGCGTCATCACTTCTCTTTAAAAACTTTTTGCTTTTCTGTCCATGCAATTGTAAGCACGGTAACATAAAAATGTAACAAACAAAAAGAATGAAATTTGCAATATGATATTTAAAACAAAAAGGTCAATGCGTAGGTTGTCTAACTATATGGGTGCATATATAAACTATAGCCAAAATATTATGAAAAATTAGATAGTGATAGATAAGTAAAAATTATGTATTCTTACAATCTTGTGCATCAACATCAAATATGAGATAAACTCACATATATTATTTCGTCTATATATCTGCATATGCTAAAAATGATAACTTAAAAATTAAGTAATAATATCTAGTTGAAAAAATCTGGCACTAGATCTGTCTCTAGATCAAAACTATAAATCAGTAACAAATTTTAGATTTATCTCATTAACAAGAACGCTTACTATTTCTCAAATGATAGATCGAGTCTGCTTCATAATGTCAATATAATGGATTATTAGATGTACATCTAAAAAACTGTGTTGTACAAAAAGAAATTGATAATCTAGCCATTTTGAAAGATCGCATAAGGTTGAAAGTTTCACATAAATGTTGAACTGTTGCGTTCTGCGGCGATTTTATGAAAACCTGTGAGCTTAAGTCATTGTATCACAAATATAGACAATGCCAAAATAAAAATGGTTATTAAAATTGTGAATTTTATAATTATCTCAAGAAATTCACCCAAATCAACTGAGTATGCAGAGCCGTCGTATTGTAGTTTATAGCAGAAATTAGATTTTTTTAAATCTCATATCCAAATTTTATAATCGAAAAAGTATGTTGACCAAATTTCAGTGAATTCATTTTTTTAGAATTGAATTCTTAAAACGTATGGCTACTTAAATTGCGTGGTCACTATGCCCTAAAACGCTTAATGTGATCCGCCAATATCAAATTACGGTATTTGTAGAATCTAAAAAAAATCAGTGACGTCGAATTCCAGATAATCTTGGGCAGGATGATTTGATTATTCAAAATAATAGCTTCCAGGGATGATCCCCGTTTGGTCTTCTCATGTACAGAAAAGAAATGAGAAAATACTCGGCATTTTTTTTTCTCTTGGGTAACGCTAAAATTAGAATTGCATGAAATTTTAGGCTTATATCTGTCTATAATCTCACAACTTTAAATAACCAGTTCTTATACATGTATAAATTTACTTCATAAATTTCGGAAACAGCTCTAACGATTTGGATCAAATTTTATATTTAGATAACGTTTTGCTTTTTAAGTTTATCGATATAGGAGCCTTTCCTAAGAAACCGGGATTTTACGCACACACATACAAACGAATAAAACAGTTTTTATAACTAATTATTAGAGCATTTTTCTATCTGCTCTCATGCTGACAGTATCATATAGTGCCATCTCATAAATTTTTATGGCACTTGCATTGTTTCCATAAGATGATAACCTACTGGCACATTGAAATTTTGTGAGAGGACGCTGACGTATGTGAGATTAAGTAAGATTAAATAATATTAATTTTATCAGCATGCGATCAGTATTTAAGTATTTTCTCCAAAAATACATGATTTAAAAAAACCTGTCGAGCAAACTTGGTCTCCCAAATATTTCTTCCTAATTAAAACAAACACTACTTGAAAGAGACATGACTGGTTTTAGTATGTAGTTGTAAGAGTGTGTGCCAATAAGTTAATCTATTAACTGGATGTAAATTTTTGTAAATGCATTTTTTAAAATTTCGTACCAAAACTTTAGCCGTAAAACAGTTCCAATGCTTGTTTCTATTAAATTGCGCATTCAAAATCAGATAAATCTGGGTTAAATGAAGTAGATTTCTGTTCCAATTTTAAAAATCCTTTTGATTTGTTTTAAAATCCTTGAAAGCTCCGCAAAACAGTTTACTATAAAACATCTATGCATTAAATGAGCAAACTCTAAAAAATTTGAGAAAGTGAAAAGAGAAAAAAAAAGACAAACACGAGTCGTGATTTGTTGTAGACGAAAACACTCTTTTGCTTGCAACTAGTACTGACCAGACAGCTATATCCTGCTGAAGAAGCCTACAATTATAGCTTAATTTGGTCAAAAAAGAGCGAAAATAAATTACCCGGTTTTTACCACTTTTTGTAATAGCTTAAAGGTTGGCCTTTACCTCGTTTATGGACGCCCATCGCATTAGAGAGCTACAATTCTTTACCTTATTGAAGAAAGAGCTCGTTCAATCGGAAACGGAGCGTGAGAGCCGGCAGTTAGGGGACCACACGCAAATTTATACAGCACATTACCTTAGATTTCTTTGTGAAGAGATGAAACTATTTTCATTTTCAGATCATTATGGGTGACTGAAAATAACTTCATACTGTTTTACGTACTGTTTAAGGTTAGGTGGCAATTGCGCTCAATTGTATTTACCTTCTCATTGTAGAAACTTAATTAAGAAAAGTTTGGCGAGCGATCAAAGGCGAAATAAAGTGTTCGTATTTCTAGTTCTGACAGAAAGTGATTAATGAAAGAGGGTTCTTATTCCCCTGTTTCCCATGTAAAGATAATTCCAAGTAAACTCCTGACTTTGTTCTGAGCCATTTTGTTCACAGTTAGAATTAGATTTTATACAAAAATAGAAAGGAATAAATATTTGGGAAAATTAAAGGATAGACAAAAAGAAAAGATATATATAATTATCTAACCTGAAAATAAGCATATTTTGACTTATTTTGTATTTCACTGATTTATGGAGCTTTATTATAAATCGAAGTAATTAATGATGCCCAAGATATTTTTTAACACAGATATTACTTAGTATGAACAGGATTGTCCGTACTGTATTTTTATTTTCCCTTAACGTATGAATATTATAAATGTATGAGAAACAATATTTCGGAAATATGATAAATACAAAATTTTAATGTTTATTTATTTATTTGCACATGTAGTATACATTTTTGCTGCAAGAAAAATATACATCCCTTTGACGTAAATACTAGGGGAGTTACTAAAAAAACATTTTTCAGTATATTTTTATTGATATTTGAATTCACTTGTAAATTGATAAGCATTAGAGCCTTCATAAGCGAAACAAAATTTCTTTATTTCAAAAAATTTAACGGTTTTTATTTCATTGTTTATTATTTTATTATTTATTATTCCTCTATTTATTTATTTTCTACTTTATTAGTCGATGGAATAGAATTTTCTTTATAGATTAAATGAAACAGTCGCGAACTGAAATTTTTAAAATTTTTAAAATTTGTATGTATTTTTATAAATTTTTTTGTGAGTAAATTTAAAGTCCATACAAAATAACAATTGCATAACAAATAAAATATTTTGAGAATAAGTGAAATAGCTTGACATTACTAATATCAATTTAAAGAATTTAAAAGGCTTTCTAATTCTTTTTTTATTCTGTTAAATAAACAGAGAAAGATTGGTTTTAATTAGAATGAAAATTAAAACTACATTTATTAGATTATTGTAGGCATCAAATTTATAATTTTTATTTCTTCGCAACAAAGTCAAAGGCTATCGTATATAGTTCATTTTTCAATCAAATCTTTCAGAAGAAAATTCTTATCATCATGCTCCTTATTTTCATTTAGTATTCCGATACATTTTTTCGATTATTCAATAGTAAGTTTAAACTATATCTGTTAACCAACAATTAACTTAAATTGATTCAATAATTTTTTAAGCATTAAAATCAATAGGTAACTGAAATCTACTTAATTTGAAACGTACTTCAAACCATCGATGAAAATGAAAAATTGAAACATTTGTATCTTCAATGCAAGACACTTTCTTAATCTTTACAGAAAAATAAAGTGTTTCAGATTTTTCCATAGAGTTTTCACCCTGACAATAATTGATAGCAAATAGTGACTAAGACTTTCAATGCAACAAACCGCTCTTAATCATATAAACATCGATAAAGATTGAAACGCTACAATGACTTTTCCAGCGCTTGAACACAAATGCCACTATTTAATGGAAGTTCAGCAATGCAATTGATTGCATCTGTCTTTATCATCTATTTAAATTTCCTGATTTTATACACAGATGTGTAATCAATAAAGGAGGATATACAAAGAAATCAACTCAGAATTTTAAGAAATTTAATTAGAATTCAATTTAGAATCTTTATTCCTATTATGATTAAAAAAAACATGAATTATATTTATTATATTGAATTTTTAAACAATTTATTAATTTAAAGTCGATTGAAGCATCAAAAATGTGATTTCTAGAAATCATTCTTTTCCTTTTCACATATTTACATACTATTATCTTAGATATCTGAAAGAACTATCAAAGCTTATCTCAGTGAAACTTACATCGATGAATGGCAAACAAGAAGGAAAATAATTAAGAAGACCGTTTCACTTTTAATATCTTTTCTAAGGTAAAAATATTAAGTATTAATAGTAATTTAACCCAATTATTTAAAAATCGTGGACTTTGTACGCAATATCTTCAAAGATGTAATTTAATAAACTGTAGTTGTAGATATGATAATGATTCTAATTGTATTCCACATTACATTTTTCATTGCTCTATTCTTCATCACATAAAAATAACATTATTAGACTTCAACAAAATAATTCCTAAATTCTATCAAATACAAAAATTAACTATCTAAATGATTTATCTTTCTTATTTTGGACTCTGCCTTCGTCAGAGCCCTGTTCATTTACTACAAAGACAAAAAGACTTTTTGTTACTTATCTTTTTATAAATCATTTTAGCATTCCTCTTGGTTAGCTTTAAATTGAACTCTACCATCGCTTTAGCCCTTCAAAATTCGTATAAAAAGTCAAGTCAAGCAGTATTTGTGAGTATAAGGGAAAAAAATGAAAAATCGGGGTTTTTTTCCAACCATTTGTTCCTGAGAAAGGACACTAGTTAAGGCTGAACTAAGGTATACATTTATTTATTCTTACTTTTTGATTTCTTTTTTTGTTGATTTATTTTTTCTCTCCTATTAAATCCTTTTTAGTGCGTGTGTGTGTGTGTGTGTGTGTGTGTGTGTGTGTGTGTGTGTGTGTGTGTGTGTGTGTGTGTGTGTGTGTGTATCATAAAGTCGAAAACCAGTTTAAGTAATGGCAACATCCAAATACTTATTCACCCAAAAAACTCTTGCAGTCAGTCGAACATACAGATGTATACACTAGTTCAATTCATTCTAATGAAAATTTTTAATTCTTTCTAATTCTCGAAGGCTCAAGCTCACCTTTTCTCATGAAAATTTCCTTCTCCTGCTCTGAAAGTTCTTATTCCACGGCCTTGCATGCAGGATTCGCAGTCACGATATTTTCCAATGCAACTCACGTGCCACGATGCCCCGTCTTCCTCTACAACTGATAATTAGTGGCAGATTGGTTATTAGTGTTTCGAAAATTACAGCGTTCATGATCAGCGGTAGCTCACGAATTACTTTTGGCATTATGGCATGATTTCTTCTAAAACGTTTCAGAGCTGAAGGGAGTGAAATTTCGATCCCAAGTCATTGTGCTGTCGGCGTGGTGATCTGTTTCGCTCCCGACTTTTAGAAACAAGAATTTAAAATAAATTCTTTACACATTACGCAATTTTGGCAAATGAACATCACTTTTTATTTACTTCTTCAAAAGAGAATCAAAAATCCTTTTTTAGCACCAATACTTAAGATATGCGATTTAAATTCTTATCAAATCAATAAATGCAATCATTTACTTTAGACAGAAAGAAACACTTTATTTAAAACATTACTTTCATGCGTAATTTCTTTTGTATAAATAGCCATACTATAATTGTTTATATAATTGTGACATTTTAAAAATTAATAAGGAAGATAATAACGCAATTTAAAAAGAATATCAATACTAGTATAGAGATATTCTATTTAGAAAAAAGGGATTACAAAAAGATTTGCTTTTAAAACTGTAAGAACATTGAATGAACTTACATTTTTCTTTCTGAAAAGAAATAAAATTCCTTATCCTTTCCAGAAAAGTATCCATTCTTGTTTAAAATGAAATTTAAATTATGTTAAAAAAAATACAAGCAATTAAATAGAAAAAACATCTTCTCCCAAAAGTATTCGGACACCTTCAAATTTTTTTGAAACAGTGCTTCATTTGCTATGCGCAATCTTAACTATAAATGTTTATTCTATTCTTTACAGCATTACACAGTTTTTTTACTTAAAGGCTTACACCAATTACTTAAGTTTACAATTTTAAATAAATTAAACTTGCACGCTTGGCTTTCAAAAAACTGTATAAATGTTCACTTTTTGTTAATGTGCACGTAAAAATTATACAATAATTTACCTCGCATGGTCATTAGGGCACTGTTAAAAAAACTTGAACATCAATAACTGTTCGTAATTAAGTAATTACTCGGATATCCTAGAATAAATTTTGACTTAAATGAGTTTTTCATGAGTTTTTCCCAAATTTCTTTTTTTTTTATTAACTTCAATTATGATTAATCGGATTGAAATATGATAGAGGTATTCATAAACTCCGGAAAGTTTCAGAAGATAACAATGTCCGTAAAATCGGTACATTATTGAGAAGCATGATTTTTTTCCGAACTCCAAATTTTGGATGGATAATTTTAAGTTGTCTTTCAATCTTTTCAGATGAGGAGAAAGGTCACTATGCCATCAATACATATCAAATTCGCCCAAACCTGACTTGATATTGAGTTCCTTACAACTTCCATTGCTTCAGGTTTCATTGCTCTTACTAAACGCTTAAGAATAAGTTCTACATTTGTTCATCTTCGAATCAAATTATATCTATCGCAGTTAAAAATGTTAAAGGTTCTTTTGCCTACAAACATGACTTGATTTCAATAAGGTATGGGCATAGTTATCATTGATTTCACGTGAAATGCACCACATTTTTTTTTTTCAAATGGTGGAACATGGACCTAACATATTTTTTATCTCAGCTCTTACAATGCAAATAAAAGAAAAATTCGGAAGTATTATTTTCTCATGCATTCTGTGGAAATTTTATGAAAAACATTGATTCTTTAAATATTTTCAAGAAATATTCACAATAAAGCACCTATCTAGCTTTCCCATATAAATTCTTGTATTGCATCGATTTGATTAGAATGTTCATAGCGCTTTACTACAGTAAAAGCCATAAACAGGAATAACTTTAAATAATTTTTAGAATTCAGTGTTTCATTACTCTAAAGAATTATTTCTGGTTTCCAAACAGATTATCTCCTCGAAGGAGACAAGTAAAGTAAAAGCAAAACCATATTTTTAAAGTCCCCAGGATGCCGAAATAAAAAAAGAAACAAGCGATAATTTAATTAATATGCATTTTTTGGAAAACGTTTTGCTGTAGAAATGTTTTTGTAAAGCAATCGTTTCTTACTTTTTTTACATCTCCATTTTTATTTTAAAAAATTAATCAATATTTTAAGAATAAATTATGTCAAGTTTTAATCATAATCGAATGAATCTGAATAAAAATTTGGAAAGGAAGGAATTTGAAATATAGCCGGAAGTACTCAAATAATTTTTCCATTTTGCCATTTTATTCAAAAAATAACTTATTTTCTTGTATTTAATTTTTATTTATATTTTAAAGGCATGTTAAGAGTTGAATCAGGAAATGTGTGCCCCAAACACATATTTTTTCTTTCTATATGCGTTTTAATATTTTTCCTTTGGATAGTTATCATTTTGTTCACATTTTTATCCTACTACTGCTACTGGATGTTTGTGAATTGCTTAGGCTTGGTTTAGTTTAGTTATATTAACGTCCCGTTTAAAGCAACACGAGGGCTATTTTGGGATGGACCTCGTAATTTTGAACCACGGTCAGATGACGAGGACGACACCTGAACTGGCACCCCCCTCTCCACACCACGCCACACCAGCGGGAAGACATTTGGCCTGACAGATTTAACGTGCAACAGACACCTCACACGGCGGTTCTTCGGTGGAATCGAGTCTCGAACCTGAAAGCCTCCTGTTCCGAAGCCGAGACTTTACCACCGGGCCACCGCGGCCCCCCGAATTGCTTAGGCATAATACGAGCACGTACTGGCGAAGGGCATACATATATAGATATAGATATATATAAGTTTCCGCAAGATTTACAAAATGGTTTTGTATGATCTCTAAAAGGACGAAAAGTAATAAAATAAACAAGATATTAAAATTAATCGCTAAATTTCTATGATTGTATCCAAACTAAAACTATTGATAAAGTATTAAGTGAATTTCCGTACAATTTATTTGTACAAAAATTGTTTTCCTAAATGATAAATAATCAGAGTGCCAGTCAAAATAATTTATCAAAAATAAACGGAAAAAATTTGCATCAATCTTAAAAAAATTAAAATTAAAATTAGTGAAAAGATGGAAAAGTGTGGAAAATAATATAATGTTTATCGTTATATACATATTATTAAAAAATATTTATATCTAATTAATTGCCAATCGAAAATTAAAATAATTGGTTTGGCTATAAAAATCTACTTATTTATCTAAACTCTCTATGGCACTCTTTTTACATTTGACATAAGTAATCTATCTGCCCACAGTTCAAAATGATGTTTCCAGACGGGAAGTTAAGCCAAACATAAGTTATTTTGTTTTATCACTCTGTTTATACATCGCTTTAAACTTTTTTTATTGTGTCCCTATGTTTTCTTTTTGCTCCTCAATTCTAAGATCTTAATTTCGTAAATGATGCCAATAAATTCTTAATATAATTTCAATCAGTATCTTCCCAAACAAGATATTCAACAGTAGCGAACCGGAAAAGTAGGTTGGCAGGATGAAAAGAACCGGGAAAATTATTTGAAAGAACTTCCAGGCAATTTGACCGAACATTTAACTAATGACTCTCGATTTTCTATAACATATGCACTTATTTTACGCTTTTTTTTTACCAGTTAATTGTAGAATCCTTTTTTAAATGCAATCCGCATGATTGTATTATCGATAGTGATGATTTGCATATGCATCGAATGCAATATAAATAATTGCATCACAAATTCTGCTAAAATCGTAGTAAAGCTAATAAGATTTCATTTTTATTGGATAAAAAATTGACAAATCATCGTCGAATAAGATATTATTGTTGAAAACTTAAAAATTACCAAAGAATAAAATGTGATTATTGATGTTGTCGCTTATATTAACTTAGGGAGATGTTTTCCATAGAAACGTGTAAGCTTCGCAGTTATACTTGGTCAACAAACTTTAACATCGGAAATAGTTTTAAAAATTCCAATAAAAATTTTTGAAACGTGTAAGTACCACGTTGTTCCCATGGAACAGAAATAAGGGACTTCCTAACTTCTGCATTTTATTTATCTTGCAGCAAACGCTTTTAAAGAATACCCAAAAATCCAAGAAATCCCAATGTACAAAAATGAGAATTAATCGTTCTGTTGAGGAAAATAATCAACTCATGTAAAAAAACATGTATTAAAAAGAGGAATAACTTCTAAATCAATGAATATGACATAATTGTTTTCTTAATTTATACTAGTTACTTGTATTATAAGAAGAATGTACCACTAAACGAAATCCATATTGTATCTTACTGAAACTTTGAATTTTTATATGAAATGGCAATTTTTAGCCATTTCATGAATGAAAATTTGGATTGAAAAGACACGAATGAAAATTTGGATTGACGTGTGTACACGTCTAACACAATTAAATGTTAAACACAAATTTTCTGTTTTAATAATGAATATTAAAAAAAATAATATCAAATTTATCTACCAAAAGATATACTAAATTTTAATATACCAAATATTATATTGTGAAATACAAAAATCTAATGTTTAAAGCAGATGTGTTTTTATATTTAAATTATTGTTTCCCTGAATAAAGATACTTTGATATGAATAATTTTTCTGAATATCATTGAAGCGCTTTCCATCCATCTTGTATATAAATATTAATCATCCTTCCATCTCACTAATCTTGCATATAAATATTAGTAATTAATATCGATGGCCATTCAGCCTATATTAATGGCCCATGAACAAAGTTTTACTTGATTTTAACTCAATTGTGTCGCCCTACTCTTTAGCACTTAACAGTTTCAGTTCTGGTAATTACTCTGGCTAAGCGAATCGTAACCAAGGGATTAAAAGCTACTAGTTTTTACTCGCTGGAATGCCCATCGAAAGACCTTGATAAAGCTACGTGCCACCCAGTTTAATAGCGGTGTTAAAGAGGGCACACTCCTCCATTAATCCGCTCCCCTTTGCATCTAACCACCCTCCGTGCTCACGACGTCCCTCCAGATCCTGATGAGGCGGAGTTTCGCTTGACCCTTTCCAGCAGCTCATCTCGGAAGTCACGACAAACTCCTACAGGAGCTGTGACCGATAGATACGCGCCTAATTAATAAAACATTTTCGTGCCTTCCTCAATCTCAAACCTGTTTGATTCGATTCATGATCTAAGTGGAGAGAGAAAGCAATCAAGCTGATGAAATGAAACCGATACTGTTTATGAAACAAGACTGGATTAAATGAAATTCCTAAAAGAATAGCATTTCAGACAGAATGTAATTTAGAATTAAATTCTTGTAGTATCAAATTTAAATGGGCACGAAATATACCTTTCCAAAGATAGGATATTGCAGGAGTAAATTGCGAGAAGCATCGTAAATTGTTCACGTTAACGCATTTATAATAGACAAATATGAAAAGAAGAAAATTTTTAAACTACAGGCTTCATGCCATTTTTTAATTTTTACAATAATAACAAATCAAAGCCGTTCATAACTTTTGAGCTTTATCTAGCGATATCCAAATGTGATCTGTCGAAAGACAATCTGTAAAGAAACACGTCTAGGAAGGTTTCATTATGAAACATGTAATGAATTAGTACCATTCTGTTTTTAAAATGGATTCAACAGAGAAAAATTAATTGATTATTAAACCCTTACATTAAAATTAAACTGATTCCTTAAACCCTTTATGAATACCTCTCATAACGTGTATTACTTATCTATAAATAATGCACTTTAAATTTTAGGAAATGCTCCTGTTTTCATTGTTTGATATCAAGATTAAATATTCTCAATATCTACTGTATCGAATGGGTTAATATGCCCCATAACAGTGTGATTTTAACCAAAATCTTCATAAATTAGATGCAGAATATCTATATAGAATCAATGATTTTCTATAGAGATTTTCTTAAAAACCCAGAATCTGCTCGCACTAAAGCTGCTCAAGAATTTATTAAGAGTATTAAAAGAATTTTATAAGCAAAGAAAATTTATAAAATTTGATTTTCTTATTCGTAAATATAATCCTCAAATATTGTTTTTCTTTCTTATCGCTAGTATAGAAAAAAAACATCTGACTGATAGAAACTCAAAAGCGTACGCATTAAATGAGGCCATTTGCTACCAAAATATTGTAATCGAATTAGAGTCTCAAACAATACTAGTTGCTTCATATTTACTCGAAAGCTTGACCTCAGCTCCCATGAAAAAACGAAACAGGCATCAACCTAACATAATTATTTAACATAATTATTAACATAATTATTAAATTATTAACCTATACAATTATTATAGAGTGCAAATAATTATCGAACACATTTTTCAGTTTAAAATTTTAATTAATTCAGGAGCAATTACTTGAACGGAATAGCGAATCAACTGCATACAAAAAAGATTCTGACTTAACAAACAGAACAAATAAATTTGTAAAGCTTTCAGCAAATACTAAGATGCCTTTATTGTGATTCTGGCTTATTTATTACAACTTTTGCCTTTACAGCTGGCTAGTGAATAACCTTTAAGGATAACTGTCACTTATTCTAAAAGATTGAATCCTTGTTAAAGCAACATCTTCTCCCTAAAATGCTGCAGAACACCTTTCAATATTGCCTTCGAAGCTGTTTCAATCCGCAACACGAAATAGGCTCATCGTTCGTTTCTTCAAAAGGCTTTCTCCCTTTTCTAAAAGAGGGGCTTTCTCTAGTTGAGGCAAAGAAATTTATGTTCTACGACAAGCATGTCATACTAGGAAGTGATCCGTGACGATTACCTTTGGCGCTTAAAGGAGCATAATACAAGTTTTGTTAAAGCCTCGATGTGAAACTGGCTAAGTTTTTTTTTTAACTCGAAAGATACACAATTATTTAGTAAAGAAAAAACAAGTCGAAAAAGTGGAAGAAAAATTACATTAGGGCTTTAAACCTTTGATTCAAATTTTTTTAGATTAAATGCATAAATAACGAGACGTCTCTTAATTTCACGAAAACACTGTGAAAGGGATATAATATTACACTAATTTGAAGATGAAATGCAGAGAAGTTTCGATGCCTGAATTTAAAAGATAAATGACAACCAAATTCGACAACACTAGAAAATTAGTACACGAAATTATTTATAAGGTTGGAAACATTTGCTCGAGAGTGAAGATATTTTGTCAATTATTACCTTCCTTAAGTCTCCTGTAAGTCTGATAATCAGTGACATAACTTTGGCTAGGTTCTGTAAGGTATCACTGAGAAGATTTGTTACGAAACTGGAAAAAGGGTAACAGCAAAAAGATGACGATTTTCAAGAAGAAACCGACTTTGCTTTAAAAATCCATTTGTCTTTCTCTCTTTAGCTTATTAATTTTGCCCTTGTGTACTTTAGCCTTAGTGTGTTACCCTTTTAGTTAGAAAAGGTTTATGTAGTACACAGCATGATAGACTGTTATCTCTATGAAATTCATTTCAATATGATCATCAGAACTATCAAAATGTGGAGAAAATATTTAACAAGATTTTTATTACTTTAAATTTTTCTTTTGGACATCAAAATCATACCACTGTGTAAACTTTTACGTATATAGGAAAGGAAAGGAAAAGTTGGGAGACCACTTTTTTACATTTTAAGAGAAGGCTTTTAATCTGAGAGAAAACATTTCAATAAAAGAAGTTACAATAATTACAAAAATTATAAAATGGGACGTTAAAGCTTCAATATAAGGCTGGAGTGAAATTAAAAGCATTAACTTTGAAGTATGCGTGTGTGAAAGGGAGAAAATGAGCACTAATTAGAATTTAGCAATTAAACCAAAACACATGTTACATAGAATTAAAAAAAAATTGAAAATTCCTATAAGTATTTTTTTCACCTGTGAAGATTTATGGAACGAAAAAGAATGTTATTTAAGATAGTTATCCTGCTATTTTAAATTATTTCTATATGGTCATTATTCAGACAAAATATCGAGAGTTAAATTTAAAAAGAAATGTCTTTTTTCTTTTTCTTTTTTTTTTTTTTTTTTTTTTTTTTTTGAAAATCTCAAATAAATCGAATACATTTTAATGCAGTATGATGTCAAAATTCTATGATTCGTTGAAAAAGGTGTTTTTTTTTTAACTCTAAAATAGGGGGAAGGGAAAGATTATTCTAAAGAAATTGACTTCAAAAAACATTAAAAAAGGGATTTTCTGAGAGCAATGCTGCTTGGCATCCTGGGGCTTACATAAAATGACTCCCAAGGTAAATATAAAAATAACATTCCTTACATCACTATACCTTTTTCAAACCACAATCCACATATTCACCTCACTCACACCCTCATTTATCCCAGGAAGTGCTCAGATTGAAGTTACAATTAAAGCTAAGCAATAATACAAAAAATATTTTTTTTTTGTACCAATATGATTATGTGGAGATATTACACTACGGAGAAAGGTCGATTGAATTAATTTTGTGATGCTACCTAACTTAATTTAGTTACTGATGTTGAAAACATCTTAATTTAGTTACGGTATGTTGTTCAACTTAATTTGTATGTTTAACTTAACATTTGTATGTTTAACTTAATTTGTATGTTTAACTTAATTTGTATGTTTAACAGTTGTATGGTTAACTTAATTTAGTTACGGTATGTTGAAAACATTGATTATTACACATGCATTGCTTCAACAATAAATTGTGGGAAAAAAGTGAAAAAAAGTATTAAAGCTAGTGATTATGTGGACATTACTATATTAATATTTGAATATTAATATAATTGATAATATAGTTAATATTAATATAATTGATTAATATAATTAATATATTTAAATATTAATTATTGAATATTACATTATTAATATTTGAATAAAGTTTTAATGCATAAGCAAAATGAAAATATATTGAATTTTTAAAGCTAATGAAGTTAATGATGTATACCATATATTTAGCTGTAAAACAATTGTAGGTCAAATAACTTTTTAATAAATAGGAAATTTAAAAAATATTTATCATTTAGATCGGAATTAATTTAAATCATAATAATTGCATATTAGTTAGATAATTATAAAATAAATAGTTAAAAAGATTATATTACATCATTTATAAAAAAAATTAATTGCTGTGAAATTTTTAACTTGGGAAATTAAGCAAAATTGCCAACATATAAAAAGCACAACTAAATACATTTTGGAAATAAATTAAAAATCATTGTAACAACCTTTCTTAGCGAATAACACGCTACTCATTCTCATAAATCTTGTTTTTCAGCCTTATATGTTGCGGGGGGAATTTGCATATTAACTTGGAAACGCGCTTTTCCTTTCACTGATTATTACAAATTTGCATAGTCACCTAGGGAAGTGTCCATGTTGTGCAATCAATCGTGTTCATTCGTAATTTGGAAAAAAAATTACCAGATTCATAATTAAAGTTCTTGGTGTAATTAGACTTCGATACTAATTTCAGGGATCCCACATGTTATACATCAAAATATTCGTCTTTACATGTTGCGTTCTCATCTGTAAATATTAGACACTGAATTCCTTGCGGGGCACTCTGTAACATTCATGAGGAAGAAATCTTGCTTCCAGGGTCGGATTAAGTTTGTTGAAGGTAACTGGTGATGATATTCTTAAGGATCCAATGAAATAATCACATTATATCCCATGTCATTACACTGTGTACATTTCCTTCGGTCAGGCATTACGTTTTTTAAAATATAATTTTGAACATTTTTAAGCGTTTTAAGCATATTTTATTGTTAATACCAGAGTTTTATTATTCATTACTCTTCGAGCTTAATTAAACTGTTTGAACAGTTAAGATTCACTGAATTAAAAATTTTAAATGCATATATTTAATTCATATATATAAATATTCGTGTAAATGTTGTAATATATTAGGACTTGCAATTTCGATATTTATATAAGATGAGATTTATATTTTACGATAAAAGAACATGTTCGTGTCGGGTTTTTATTTATTATTACTATTGTTAATAACATCGAATACTGCAAAAGATAATTACTAAACAATGTTTAATAAATAATTTACAAATTGAAAATTAAAATACATTGTTTAAAACTTTCTAATGTCATAGCACCACATCATTTTAGGAGTTTTACAATTAGAAATATATCAATTCAGTGCCAGAATTA
The DNA here is from genome assembly GCA_026543055.1 of Argiope trifasciata. Taxonomy (NCBI): domain Eukaryota; kingdom Metazoa; phylum Arthropoda; class Arachnida; order Araneae; family Araneidae; genus Argiope; species Argiope trifasciata. Next base: position 109,368 of record JAPMOQ010066939.1, on the reverse strand, counting down.
GAAATTTAAATAAACATATATTTCTTATAAAGCAGATTGAAATCGTTTTCAATAAAACACAAAACATAACTTGTTCGTTTTAATTTTAAAAATGAAAATACATGGAAATGAATAATGAAAAAATTATCCATTTTAAGACCATATTTTAAACATAATCAACATTAATATTTTTAGTCAAATTAGAAACAGTAGTCGAATTTTACAAAAAAAAATTTAACTGATAATTGAATAATTTTAATTTGAGAGCTAGCTGTTCCGCAGATATTAAATGAGGTAAGTGCTCAGAGAAAATTTAAGAGTTTTGTTAAAAGAAAAATTGCTGAAAGAATTCGGTACCTTTTATTATAATTATTATTGGATTAAAAGTACAAAAATAATTCGGTAATGTACACTACAATCATTATAACAGAATAATAATGAAAAATTATATAATAAATAAAAAATAATTTTAATTGAGCTTTAAAAAAATTCAAGAATAATATTTTGAAATTATATGTAGCTATTTAAAAAGAAGGCTAAGAAACTTGCACAAGACGTGAATATATATAAATATTTTGAATTTTATGAAAATTGTATTTGTTTTTAAGCTCAATGAACTTATTTAGTATTATTTTCCTTATTAACATTTCATTCTGAATACTTATTCATCATATATTGTTTATTAACTCTGTTAAACATATCATGGTTACCAAAAATTGTTTCCGTTAGGGTTCCATATTTCCTTAATGTCACTTCTGCTTTAAAATATCATTCATTAGATTCTGACGTTTAACGTCCTGACATTTTGACATATAAAGAAAATAATACTTTATTGGTTAACTACTCAACCGAAAGAAATTTCGACACTATACATTACTCTAACCTGCTCTTCTATTTAAATATATCAAATAAATTTCAATATATTTTTATAGCAAATAATTTTGTGAACAGCAAAACTATTTCATCGGCTTTTCCAAATTCGTCATCTGACCTTGGTTCAAAATTACGAGGTCTGCCCCAAAGTAGTTCTAGAGTTGCTTTAAAACGGGACATTAATATAACTAAACTAAACTCCAACTAATCTTTTCTAATCAAAAAAAGTTGTTTCTAAAATGGCCAAAAGATGGCAGCAGGATTGCAGGATTCCAAATTTCCATCTATTGGTTGGAAACCTGAATGAAATTCTAAAAATAAAGAGCAAAAAGTATTCGTAGTAATAAATTTAATAAAAGTAATTATCTAAACAGACTAAAATCAGTTGTTTTTATATTGATGTGTTAAAAATAGAATTATTTTCATTTTACATAATTTCTAGTTAAATCATTATTTTTTTTTATAATTCATTATTTTTCATTATTTTCATTATTTTATTCATTATTTATTCATTATTTTAAATATTTTAATAACGAATCAATTAACTTTTCTCAAATCCCAAAGTTATAAAATTATTTCGCGTGCAATTTGTTAACCTTGATGCAAAATTAAGCATTCTTTGATCTTGGATACAAATTTAATCTATGCCTTTTCTTCGTCTTTTTTATATTTGCTTATTAAACAATGTTTCCTCCAATATTTTAAGAATATTTTAATAGATTACCAGCTTCCCCCTCCCCTTTCAAAAATCAAAAATAATTTGCTTTTTTTTTTAGCATTTTAATATTTTTGTTATTCTAATTATCGTATGCATTTCAGGTAAAAGTGTTTTTTTAGCAAAATTACTTTATTCTTTCTTGCATTTAATGTGTTTATCATTATAAAATGTCAGTCATTCAAATAAATTTTTGCAAACTTCACATCGGCATTCTTGGGATGAAATATGAAATCTGTAAATCATTTCGAAAATTGGTCCAATTTAACTGTTCGAAACTGAAACTATGAATGCGCTCTGTACAATTTTAAATAAGTTTCTGACTAAATGATTGTCATATTTAAAATTTTTCTTTTTCCCTTCACTTATTTTTCCCTCAGTTTCTTGTTTTTAAGTAGGAAAAAGAATTAATTCAATTCAAGGAAATTCCATTTATTATTAAATCTAATTTCGAAGAAGATTCTGTTACTCATAGACATGAAATGTTAATTGAATAACGAATGACTACTATCTAAATTGTCAGAAATATTGAAGGGAGGGTTGGAAAAATAATATAATTAAAGGTAATTTTATGATTTAAGGTAATAATAGTAATAAAATTCTATAATTAAATTAAATAAAAGCGTATAAAAGCATTTCTTCCAAGTAACTTCCTCGATTGACTGTATTTGAGAATATTAATTTAAATTTACTACTATTTGTTTTATTTCTTGATATTTCTTTACTTCATTACTTCACAATAATTTTTAAAAACCCAATTTTCCTTTGTTTTTGCCTTCATTAATTTTCACTTTCTTATGTTATGTTTCTAATTTAGACCAATCATTTTTTTCTCGATATGATACGGAAGTTCATAAGAGACATACAGACAAACATTCATTTATATATATATAGATAGATAGATAGATAGATATAGATATATAGATATGGATCTGTTTACCGCATCTATTAACCAAGGATTAACCACCAAATAACTAGCCAAGGAGACACAACAGATTCATTAAAAATGCTAGATTCAAGTTAGACGTTAAAATTTTGTAGCTATTGTTCGTAAATGCAATATAAGTCTTTCTCTGAAGTTACAGAGGGTGCGCCAGAGAAACTTACTTATTTAAAAAAACTCCCGAACAGAGAGTTCGGTAGGTATAGGAGTGATATGTGGTGCTACTGGAGAGAAAAGTCCCCAAATTTGTTTCACTAGTTAATTGCGGTCATGCTCTGGTCTAGAAGGCAGCGAGCCTTCACCGCCGAGAACTCCTTTTCTAACGGTCGCTCACTTGTTGCTTCGCAACGTGCCTTCCACGTTCGCTTTGAAATTCCTCCTCACAGACCCGTTTCTGGCCATAATTCAATTCTGTCGTGGGTTAACTCATTCGGGAGTGTCGCTAAACCCAGAAATGGACATCAACGGACCACCAGAATTCTGGAAAATCTCGACAGAATGAATCACCTTCCATTTTATTCCTATAAATTGGCTGTTGCACAAGAATTAACTGGACGCGATTTTGTTGCCCGTCAAAATGCGTTTGAAATGCTGCATGACAACCTGCCTAAAGACGCGGCCGTTTTTTTCAGTGATGAGGCTCACTTTGAAATTATGTCGATCGACCACGGACATAGCTCACCTCAAGAACAACATTCGCGACGCCATTGCCAATGTACCGATTGATATGCGGCAAAGAGTGGACACGAACTTCAAAAATTGACTTAATCTGTGTATGCGCAATGGGGGTCGCCATTTAACTGATGTCATTTTTAAAACTGTATGAAAAAAAATGGGATATTGTATTCTCAAATAAAGAAAGAATTTAAACAATAACTGAAGTACCTTTGTTTTTATTGGTCTTTCAAATAAGTATGTTTTTCTGGCCCACCCTATAGACTTATTAGAGAGTATACAAGAAAGTTTTAGGATAACCAATCTTATAGGTTTGAAATTTTAATTAAACGTTTACTAAAGTTTGGTGTTTTTTGCAGTAACTTCCGAAAATATTATAGTACAAATAATTTCCATCTTAGTTTTCAAAAAATTATCTTTTCAACTACATGAAAGATTTTATGGCATAAAAATATTTTCTATATTTAATTAATTTTAAAGGAAAATATTTTTTTAACATTAGACTTGAGAATTCTGAACGAATATTCAACAAATAAGGAGATACAATAGTTTCTTTCATTACCATTCTAGAAGAACACCAAGCTTTCCACTTCTAAAATAATACTGAGATCTAATATATAAAAATGAATATTTGTTTGTAGAATAAAATAAAAAAAATCAGAATAAGTACTCCTTTATATATGCTTCTCCTTTATATATTCTTCAATTTAATGAATGATTCATTGCCGACAAGAAAATAAATATCATTCTTCTTGTCATTCTGAATAAAACCAGATAACTAAATCAAATTCAAACGATATATATATATAGAGAGAGAGAGAAAGAAATGATTGTTTCATACCGGATTAAACTGGTTAATCACTTAAATTAACTAAAACAAATAATAACTTAAAAAATCGTAAGGTTCACAAATGATAACCTGAACTTTTAATTAATAGATTTCCTTTTTTGGATTTTTTCCCCCACTGAAAGCTGATTCTCTTGGAAAAAGTTCATTTAAGCCGATCCGAACTTAATTTTAAAAAATTAACAGTGTATCTTCTTTTACAGAAAGTCTTCCAACAAAAGAAAATAAATGTACATTAAATAAGATGCGTTTCCTTTGGGCAGTCCAAAAACGAAAACGAATCCAAACAAATAAGGAAAGATAAAACAGAAAGAAAAACCAATCAATAGATGCATGGCGAGCTCATAGAGCTGAGATGAGCCTTAAATGGAAGGTGAAGAAGAAAATCGACTCAACTAGACAGGAGTCAAACTGAAGTTGCAAAATATTTTATTGCGTCACTGATAAGATTAAGGAGAGGAAAAGGCTATATGTCTTTTGATGATTTTTTTAGATAAACGCAATAGCTGAATTTTGATATTTTCTATTGAAACCCCGTCTGATGTCTGTCCCAACTACTGAATCATTTTCTTTCTTCTCCTTTATTTCTATTTCATTTTATATTTCTCTTTGTTCCCCGAGCTGTCAGTAATGGAAAGAAATCAAAGAAAATTAAAAATTAAGCAAGTTTCTAAAATAACTTCAGTTGTGCTACAAAACAGTAGCTATAATGGATCAACCGCCATTAACCTTATCCTCACTCTAATTAGGGACATAATATCAAAGATTTACTAATCTAGAATGGATACAGCGAAATCTAATACATAGAAAAAAATTCTTATATATAGTATTTTACATTTTTTCAAATTAAATTTAATTTTACTCCTTTCACTTATCTCTTCTTAAATTAAAACCATTAATATAAAAAATTAAGAAATATGCAGTTATTCTAAATTAATAATGTCTCTTAATATAGAATCTTTATGAATCTAGATATTTTTTTAATCTGATTCCAATTAGTCTTATTGGGCCACGGTGGTCTAATAGTAAGGTTTCGTATTCGGAACCGGAGGGTTTCAGGTTTTGGACCCGATTCCATCGAATAACAGTTATATAAGCTGGTCTGTTGCTTGTTAAATCCGTTAGGGTCAAACGTCCTCCCGCTGGTGTGGTTTAGAAATTTGGGGAGGTGGTGTCAGCACAGGTGTCATCCTCTTCATCTGACCACGGTCCAAAATTACAAGATTCTTCTTAAAATAGCCCGTGTTGCTTTAAAATGGGACGTTAATATAACTAAACTAAACCAATTTTTCTTATTCTGAACATCAAACATGTAATCTTGAATTCACTAGAATATACACTGAAGTGACAAAAGTCATGGGATAGCAATATGCAAATATACAGATGGCAGTAGTATCGCAGCGAAAAAGTATAAATGCGCAGTTTGTTTTCCAGAGCTTTCATTTGTGTTCAAGTTATTCATGTGAACAGGATTTTCGTGATTTATGGCGGCACGACGAGAATTAACAGACTTTGAACGTGGAATGTTAGTTGGAGCTAGACGCATGGGTCATTCCATTGCGGATATCTTTAGTGAATTCAACATTAAGAGATCCACAGTATCAAGAGTGTGCCGAGAGTATGAAATTTCAGGCATCCCA
>JAPMOQ010066939.1:84900-96160 GCA_026543055.1 Argiope trifasciata | reverse complement strand
GTGTGTGTGTGTGTGTGTGTGTGTGTGTGTGTGTGTGTGTGTGTGTTCATTTTAAAGCTGATTAACTGACTGAAATGCTAACAACTTTATTAAAATTGAAGAGTTTAGAAGTGATAAAAACGTTTTGTTATTTTTTAAATTGTTTTTAATTGCTTCCAAGCAATTTTTTGTTACAACTGAAGTATTAAAGCCATTTTTTAAAACACTTTGAAGGTATTTAAGCCAATTTTCTTGAAGGTGACAGCAAATGATAGCTTTCACTGTCGTAATAATTGTCTCCGAAAAACTGTTTATATAAATATTAAATTAAATAAAGATATCTGGTTTTTGAAGTTTAAGGAGAAAAAAGGGAAATGAGCAAAAACTACATTGCATAAGGGCCCCTAAAACGTTTAATTAGACACTGCCTTTGGGTCATTTTACAAAGATCATTGTGAGAATAAACCGTAGATAATTAACAAATTAAGATGCAAAATACAAAAATATGTGGTCAAGTTGCTTTAGTTGCACCTTTTAATATCAGAGCGGATCAAATAAATAAAAAATAGTATTTTCTTATAAGTTAATGACAAATACAACAAACAGATACCTTTTGCATCCTGAAGGTTTTAATATCAAAAAAAATTAAATAAGAAGTAATCAAAAATATTTTTTAAAAAAGATTTTGAGTTTAATTTTTGAAAAAAATTTTAATGAGGAAATCTCAATTAAGTTCCAGATCATCGTGCTGCCATCTGTTGATGCATAGCTGAAGGTAAAATGCCGAAAGTATAGTAACTCAAAAACGCAATGCAAAAGTTACAAACAAATTTAATAAAAAACAAATAAATGTATTTTCAATACAAAATAATATTTACAAATTCAGGATGTTTTCACGATTAGATTCTTTTTGCATTGGAAAAGCTGTTATTTTAAGAAATTCCCATTTTATGTGATGTGTGTAAGAGAATAAAAAAAAAACACATACTGTTAATCATGTATTCAAATATCTTTTTGATCGGATATTTACTATACGTTACAAATAATTCAAGATCTAACTGTATCTTTATGTCCCACTACTTTACATGCACTACCTATAAAAGTCACAAGGAAATAGAGAGAGAAAACGTATCTTAACGTTCTAAGAGTTGCAATTCAAGAAAAAAACAATTAACATTTTTGATGCCTATGGTATTTGTAATTATAAAAACATTTTTGTTGCCTTGTAATAAGGAGAACTTTCAGTAGCTAAGAGATGAACTGTTCGACGTTTAACTTGAAATAATGTATTAATTGCTTGTCAGTGGTATCGTTGAATAAGAACGATTGGACCACAATTTGTCAATTAATGACCTAGAAACATTGAATTAAAATCTTGCCCTTTTCATTCTAATTTTTCAGAAAGTTTTTTTTAAACATAATTTCATGATTTTAAAAAAAAAAAAAAAAAAAAAAACGAAAATTCAAAATCTTTTATGAGTTGAAAGTTTTATCCTTGCTGTTTTCTTAGATTTTATTTGACCGGAAATATTTTTGAATTGCATATGAAAAGTGGAGGCATCATCAAGTGGCGGTATATCAAAAGTGGTGGCAAGATGTTTTAGCAATGTCTGTTTTCTGAAAGGAATTTTCATTTATTAATATATTTTTATAGAAATAATCAGTTGCAAAATTATATAGCCCCATTGATTTAATGCAGAAAGAAGTTATGTACATATTAATAAGAAGAACATAAGACATAAACCCGTGCAATTGTTTGTGAAGTTAATTGTTTAGTAGTTTTCCAGATAATACTTTTATTATCATATCTGCCATAGTTTGCAGTTTGGGGAGGGGGGAGGTCAGGATCTAGCGGGCACCCAATATATAAAGCAAAAGAGTAGCATTTTTGTCTCCCCATCGACATGCTAAGTAAATGCAAAAGAGTCTATGTTTGGATTCCCAATTAAAAATCAGCTATGTTTTTCTTCATCCTCAGAACTCATCACTAGAGGTGAATTTTAAAAAAAATTAATAGCTCTTAAAACGAGAAAATTCATGTTCCATATGAAGAAATGTATTACTTCATACATAATGTAATGTATACATATACATAATGTCGTTTTTACCTCTTTCGTCAGGGCTGTTATAATTTAGATAATTTCTATGCCAAAAAGAACGCACTCATGCGCATTGACCCTACAGTTAAGCCTTGATTTTGGAGCTTGAATGTTCCCGACACAAAATCCAATTACAAAAGGAAAGAGAAAAATATATAATTTTAAATGTATAACATATGAAGAAAGAAAAACATCGCCAAAGCTAAAGGATTGCTCACTTTTAGAAGAAATTCCAGCAGTCAGTTTTTGAAAAAAATATTAGAATGGTTATTTCTATGTAGTTTTACGCTCATTACCCTAGAAATTAATGTTTATAAATTAATTTAACAGATAAATCTGTCTCAGGCATTTGCGAACGTTGTAAATAGAAACAAATTGTAACTAGAAACAAATTAAAAAAAGTCTACAAATTATTTTCTTATGTGCCATATAAATAAGACTTATGGTCTTTTAAGATTTCTTAAACAGTTAAATATTAGATCGGCATAGTAATTACAAGATGATCCAATAAATTCAAAAGTATGCTTAACCACTTTTCCTCAATTGTCGTCTCTTGCTTAGGAAGTGTTCAGAGAAAGGATATATTGAAAGTAACTCTCAACCTAGGGTGTCCCATATATGTACTATTGGATTCTGGTCTGATAAAAGTTTTGGTTAATCCATTCGCTCGATAACTTGCCCCGATTGTCTGTCTCCATCAAGACGAACTCTGTGATATTGAACTTTGTCGTACATCATAATGAATATATTGCCGATGGCTTTAGCAATTAGGAAAAAAAAAAAGGTTCAAGAATCTCTTATTTGAACCATGTATTCATCAAATTGCTATTCTGGATGATAAATAGGTCTGTCAGTCCACTTGTACTTATTCCTGCCTAAATAATAAGTTCGCAGGCTCGGTTTTGGGATCTTTCACAAAAATTGATAGTTTTCTTATATCATATTATGTTCATTTAAATACATGACAATTGCCTAATTTCTAACAAAATTTTCACTAGTGTGCAACGAGAACTTGTCGTCACTCTGTGCTACTCTAATTGATTGTCCATTAACCGAATTTCTGTTCTCTATTGGTAGTCTTATTACAGGCTAAGAGGACTCAAAAGCTCTGCGTGTATATAAACATAAGCTAAAGACATTTTGTACAGTTTATGTTGACAATATCTCATCCTGTATTTTTAGCATAGTTTGTTTTAAGAAATGAAAAAATGTTTTGTCTACTTGTTTCGATGAATGTGGATAAATGCATTTTTAAATAATAAAGATACAAGAAAAAAATCACTGTTTTTTTTTATTAAGAGTCGAAAATGTTAAATGAGTATTAACCAAGAATGAAAATGCACAAAGTAAAATGATATAATGTAGTAAAAATAGTTTGTTTTATATTTATCTGAAATTCTTTAAAGCAAATACTGAGAAGGGAGAAAAAAAAACTTGTGGGAAAACCCTTATTTCACTTATTTTGATATTATGTGATCGTTAAAAAAATACTAAATAATACCTTTTATAATAATATTCTTACGTTTTTTTTCTGTTTAAGTTCTGTAAAAGCTATAAATGCAATATTTTTGCCCAGAAAATGTTTAAAACATTATCTTTTAATTTAGTATCCATAAACTTTTCAATTTGATTTTTTTTTTTTGACATTTTACTTGCGGTAACACAATTAACTCTTTTTCACACACACACAAAAAAACTTAATAACAATTATTTCTTCAATCAATTAATGGATATGCATAATGCTGTAATTTAGGAACTCATATGATCAAAATGAATACGATAAATGTAGGAAATCATAAATATTGAATGTCACTGATTGATAAGATCTTACTTAAATAAAATGCTGCATGGAATATCATTACTCATTGCGCTAGACTGCCATCAAGTGCGAATAACCTTGAAGATACAAGAGGTAACAGAACAATTATAACGTCTGTAAAAGTATTTAACTTATAGTTAGCTTAAAACCGTAATTTTTTTGTAATAATTTAAGCAAAAAAAAATCTTTAAATGATTTAAAATCAATTTAACATGTCACTTTCAGTCAATTCGTTTCTGTAACATTCATTTGATTTCCCTTTTGAAATCCATGTCATTCTTTAGGTTGGAATGTGCGGTAGTCTTGTGCCTGGTGAGGGCGTCTGACCTTGTGTAACTATGTTCGCAGCCTGGAACACAACAGGCATAGATTTTCTTTTCAGATATCTGCAGATGAGTCTTCAAATGTTTGCTCAAATGATCTTTTCTGCAAAAGGACTTGCCACAGATATTACAATGGTAAGGCTTATATCCGCTGTGAATTCGGCGATGTCTAGTGAGTTCTTCATTTCTGGCAAAGTGTTTCAAGCAATTCGGATACTCGCATTTATAAGGCTTGACCCCTGCAGAGGAAAGATATTCAGATACAATTATAATAAGGAATGTCAAATCAAATAAAGAACATGCATCCATTTTTCTTTTTACTCTAAAATCAGTGAGTTATTAAGTTTGAAATCGTTTTTACAGCAACGAAATATTTTACAAATGGTTGCAGGGAAAAATTATCTTATTTAATTCGTCGCTCAGATTGGATCTTTACCGTAATCTCAATTATGTTAAATATTTGGGTTGCAACTATGCAAATTATGTTATTTAATAATTTTCATGAGAAAGCATTACTATGCTGCAAGCATTGATTGTTGCATTTAGATAGCATGGAATGAAATATTTGAAGGAAAAAAAAACTAATAATTCTTAGGCTGTTTAGTACAGAAAAATATCAAATTATATGTTCAGAGAGAAAACTCGTTTGTTTAAAATTTACTTAAGATATTTTTAAGAAAAATACTTTTAAGATAAAGTTAAATCCTGAGTGGTGATATGGAGGGGTAAAAGTTCCTGTGATTGAGCCACGAGCAATTACTTGAATCAGAATAACCCGGAAAGCAATTATAATAACTAATATCTTCTATAAACGGAAAAAGATAGAAAAATAAATCCACCGAATAAGATTTGATTAAAAAAAACATCAAATCTACATGTTTTTTGCATATGTAAGAAAACAAAGTAAGTAAGAATTTAAATCTATGCAAATACTTATTGAAAACATAAAATAGTTTCGAGCATTTAGGAATTCCATTATGAGGATTTTTTTTAAACTGGAAACAGCCTTTGTAATCACAACCGAAATATATCCTGATGAAGAATTAAATCATAAATGATCGAGTTACAAAATACAGATGAAAAGTGGCGTGAATACTTAATATATATGATTGACTGTCTTTTTTCAATAATATATGTCCGATTTTTGAGCACCATCTAGAAACAATGAATAAATTTCATCATGATTATGAGATTGAAGAGAAAGTCTTACACGTACATGTTATTCGTACAGCTTAAAATTGCTTTTATCTTGTTCTGCAGTGTGTTCAATAAAAGTAAGCAGAACAGGCCTATAGAAATGAAGGTTGTTTTCGATGTTATAACATTTATAATGAAAATACTACACTAATTAGTACTAATAAGACGGCAGTAAAAAGATTTTCTTATTCTCATTTCAAGTGATATACATCATTAATTTTTATCTGTACTCATGATGATTTTTATCAGTATATGATTTGCGTTCAATAAAATGGTACTCACATATGGAAATGAGTTACGATTATTATAAGTGTTATATTAATTTTCTGTATTTAAGATAATCTTTCAGGCCTATCTCAAATGTTTCAATTATCATCTGATTTTTGATCTAGATACTGAGAATTTGATGCTATCATACATTGAACTGAATTCATATCATACCCATTTGTTTTTAAACAATTTTACTTAACTTCGTGCTTTAAAAATTTGAACCTGCTATTGTATATTGGATACCAAATTTTGGATGTTTTGTGCAATTATTGAAACCCAATAAAATATTTCAATAATTCTGTCGATCTTAATAATCAATTAATATATTAGCACAACTTGAGTATGCTCTCGATATTTCTAACAGCTCGTTAAATGAATGTAGATAATACTTTAAGACAATTATATAATAAAGCTGTCTTTTCGCAATTAAACTATCACCAAAACCCATTGTTTTATATGAAGTGAAGTTTTGAAAATGAAAACATCTTAAAAAGTGTCGAAATGATGAATAATTAGGTCCTTTTGTAAACAACTCAGTGCCTAAAGTCACGTTTTGTAAAAAGGGATATTTTAGAGTTGTGAATTTATTTCAATTCATGGATTTCCATTAAATGTCCCAGTTCTATGAAAACATCATGATTTTTTTCAAAGGTTTAAACATAATGAATTTTTATTAGAATAGAAAAGAAAGCTATAATTCCCTATTTTGGGTTTAAGTATATTTCTTACTCATCATTAAAAGAATTAATTTCATCTAAAATAAATCATTCATAAAAGTTAATGCATAAAAACTTTTTTAACTCATGCATAACTACTTTTCTAATAAAGTTCATGCGTAGCTACTTTTTTTCTCACCAATTAAAATATCTTATTAGAATGTTACAAAGAATGAATAGCTACCATCAATACAACTTATAATTTCATTATTTCTAAAATGGAAATGTCTCTTAAATAAAAAATCTCTTTTGGTTATATTTCTCTTACAATGCATAACACATCTATGTTTAGACGCTAATGTATATTTTAATGTAAAAAGTATTATAATTAAAATTACGGTATTCATAAATTTAATGAACCTAGATTAATAGTTCTGCTGTCTGACAACTTCTCATATCACTTAAGTTATGATAATTATAAACATAAAAATTCTAAAGTGTAGAATAAAATTGATCCAAAACTTTTCATACTGCATCTGAATGTAGCATTTGAAATTTTTAATAGGAAAAAAAAATTCAGTTAAACGAAATCTATTTGCTTTCCTTAATTTGCAATATATACACACAGACATAGGGACCAATGTATTATGATATCTAGTTGAAACTCTGAATATGAATTTACTGGAAAGTAAGAACTCACCTTTATGTTTTCTTAAATGACTTTTCAATTGCATACCATTCGAAAAGACCGTAGAACAATTCAAGCAAGTGTATTTTTTCTTCTTCACAGACTGAAACACAGAGGAGTTTGAGGGTCCTATTTTGACGGGGGACGGAATAATCACAGGAGGATTGTTAGAAGAACTTTGGTTTTCAAGAATACAACTTCTTTCAAAAGAACATGCTTCATCTCTTGGTGGAGGAGAAAAAGGCCTCCAGAGCTCTGAAGTTTTGCTGGAAAGTGCAGGATAATCCACCACAGGCCTTCGTATTTCTTGATGAATCCAGAGATTTTTACATACATTCGCTTTTGTAAAAATGTTTTCATAATGACTAGAGACTGACTTTTCCAATTCGCTCGAAATACTTGAACAATCTTTTTCCCAAAAATATGTTGATATCCTAGAAGAATTTAAAGTTCGGAAATCACTGAAAGCTGACGTCCTCAGGGTTTCTGGAGAAAAAAAGTTCGTTCGGTCGTATATCCCATTGAATTTATATGCATTTGGTTCTAGATCATTCGTTTCGAACATTGGATGTAAAAGATGTGACGTGGGTTTGAAGATATGATTCTTAAAATACTTTGAAAGGACAATATTAATTTCTTTTCCTTTTCAAATATGGAGCGTCAAAACTTATTAAAAGCAGATACGATAGTTACACTAAATACTTTTGTGTACCTTCTAAAAAACAATTCTTTCTTTGGCATTAAAACACATGACTAATCGAAAAAAAATTCAAATATTTCAAGTATTGAAAATCCTGACTAAACTGAACTCATAGAACTTATTCTTAAAATTCTTTTTTTTTTTTTTTTGAAAAAAAAATCTAAGACTATAGCAAAATGCACCTCACAAGTAAATAATGATACAAATTTCTCTCACCTTTTGACAGCAGTATCGCTTTGAGAAATACGCCCCTCAAAACACAATTAAAAGTGAAGAGAGAATAAAGAAACACTTGTTAGCTAGTGATAAGATCAGGAGTCGTCTCTGATTAGTTCTATGAATAAGAATTCGAGAAGCATATCAGTTCCAACAATAAATGTGTTTACCTGGGAAGAGATTCATTTGTTTCGTAGGCATCTAAGTGGTTTTGCAACAAAAGAATAAAAAGATAAAAATCAAAAACGTATAATGAAAACTACTTTGCAATATCTATACATCAGTCCCAAAATATTTGATATATATATATATATATAATGCAAACTCTTACATATTATTTGAAAGAGAATTTAATGCTGATTTCAAGGCAAAAAGAAAAATTCCAATATTTGCAATACAAAAAAAAGTTCTTACTTTAATCTGAATAGCAAACACAGTGATGAAGTCACACTTCCCTTGTTTTTGTTCTGGGAGCCAATTAAATGTTAATAACTGCTAACAGAAGCTGTCATCACGTTTAAAGTTCAAACAAGTCTTTATTGTGCTTCTTTCTGCAAAAGGAAGATTGTTTTTTTGTGTAGTCAAATTGGAAGTTAGAAATTTCATTTAAACATTTTAATATATAGTTGGAATTTTTTTAATATTTCTAATATTTAGTCAAGAAGCAATGACATCAAATAAAAGAGTAGATTGTAGACCTACAAAGAGAGCTAAGATTATTAGTGTTACATGATTATGGTTTTTTTCTATGCTAAAATTGCAAGGCAGGTGGGTGGTTCAGTTACTACATCTGGAATCCGAATGCTTTATTTACAATATCAGGAGACAAATTCAATAAAAAACAAAGCAGGAAATGGCTGAAAAAGGTGCATCACATCTGTTGATGACCGAAGAATAAAAAGGCTATGTCCCCAAGATAGAAGAATTTCATCAGAAGCTATCAGAAGTCAGTTGAATGATGCGGACATTTATGTAAGTTCAAGAACAATCAGGAAAAGATTTTTAGATGTTGGACTAAGACATGGAATTCTTCGAGAAAACCTTATCTTAATTTACAGAAACGTATAAAAGATCACATTCGTCTAAGGAACATATAAATTGGACAGATGATCAGAGGTAACGAGTTATACGAAGTGATGAAACAAAGATATTGTTATTCTGTAATGATAAATTAAAACATGTAAGACATAAAATAGGCGAAGACTATATCCTGGCTGCATTCAGGCAACTATGAAGAACGCAGCAAGTATTATGATTTGGGCAAGCATGTATAGTTTCCTTCAAGTATTGTCAAGCAGACGGTGTTGGTCTCCTTCAATGTTATAGATGGGACCAGAGCCTGACTAAGCAGGGGCATACGGGACAATTGCCCCGGGCCCCCACATCAGAGGGAGGGGCGCGAATTTAATAGAAAGTTTATTTTATGTTTCTTTCTTTGATTAACTGAAGTATTGAAGCAGAGGGGGGGGAGAGACCAAAAAAATTTTTACCCTGGACCTCAATTAGGTTAAGTCAGACCCTGAATGGGACATTAAATTCAAGAAAATATAGTCGACACTATTCTAGAGCTAAAACTTACAACTTCTATTAGCTATCTCTTTCCCCACATCAATTGTCTTTTTAGAAGGATTCAGTTCCTTGCCAGACATTAAAAATATCGAAAGCGCGGTTTAGTACAAAGTGAAATGAGTTGTTATCATGGCCAGGAAACGGGCCTGACCACAAAATTATTTAGAACTTATGGCATCATTTGAAAACTTTTTCACATATGAAGCGTTCATCACATAAAAGATAATTAATTGAGACTATAATTGTTTCTTGACATCATTCAGTAACGAAGGAAGAGCTTAAAACTCACGTCAGCTCAATGCAACATCAGTGTGAAGTTACAATAAAAAAAATTAAGGCTACCGTTCTAAGTACTGATTACACACTGTAATCATCAGTATCTAATGTATCTCAATAACTATTGCAGCTCAACTGTTTTTGTATTATAAATATTTCAATTTTGCTTTTTGTAATGAAATCAGCATTAAATTCTCTTTAAAATAATATATAATAATTTGCATTTTGTAACACCTTACATTTTCTATGAGCATACATAGGAAATATAAAAATTTTAAAAAGTGTTCACAATTTTGGCCACCACTTTATATCGAGAATTTTCATGACACGTCCATTAGGAACGGAGTACGACCAGAATGCTCCGGATTAGTCCAAAAGCTTTTAGTCCTACCTCCCGGGAATTATAAAAACCAGGGAATCTGAAACTGGGGTGGTGGTCAAATGAGTAGACCTGAATTGAGAGGTAATAGTGGTAGTCCTGGCGAGTGGTTCTGAATTGTCTTGTCCTAAATTTAGAAAACTTGAAATGGTTCTCATGAAAGAGGAGTCCTGAAGGGAGGAATCGCCGAGAGAATATCGAAGCAACGACTAAATGCCGAACTTAACTGTGTGTCATGGTGTCGTCGTGTCTTGTGTCGTAGCCCGTTGTGTGAAATAGCGAGTCGGTAGCTAAAGCAAGAAGAAACGGAGGAGTAATTCTACTGTGTGGAGAGGTCTACGTAAGCGTATACAGAATCAACAAAGATTACCGCTCCTGCTGAATCCTGTCTGGCCGCTTTGTGTACTATGGACGTTGTCATTACCGAATTTCTACGTGTGGGCTACTGTCTGCTGTAGAGTGCTGTTGTGCTGTCCTGTGTATTCGTCTTGGCTGTATAAATTTATCGTCTGTATATTGTTATCTTGTGTACATATTCGTCTTGTACTGTAAGTAGTTTTCGCCTTTATGCTGTTTTGTCTTCGTATAAATAAAAGTCGTCGTTGTGTTTGTCTATTAAAGCAATATTCGTTATTGGTTATCTTCTACACCTTATACCCCACTACACGTAAACGGAACTGACGGATAAGGAAAATCAGTTACAATATAGTTTAAAGGCTCAGTAAAGAAAGTATACAAGTTTCAACTGAGCATTTAAACTTGGGATTTAAAAGCTAAATTAATTTTAGGTGGTTTCGCAAAATTTATTGGTAAGGAGTAGCTTTATTTTTTAAAATTTCCTTATGATAACTTTCTTCTGCTAACAGTTTTGGCACTGATTGTGAGCATAGACATGGGCAAGTTTTTTTCACTGTTTCAAGCAAAGTTGGAGGTCATTTCATTAATGGCTGGCTACAACAATACTTCCTTTAAAAAACACTTAATCATCAACACACGCTGTTGGAAAGTCATACCTAAAACTACACTTTCAAATACTAAATTACACTTAATCATCAACAAAAGCCCTTAAAATACACTTAATCATCAACA
>JAPMOQ010066939.1:69512-84890 GCA_026543055.1 Argiope trifasciata | reverse complement strand
CACTTAATCATCAACAAAAGCCCTTAAAATACACTTAATCATCAACACACTCACTTAAAGTAGACTTAATCATCAACACATTCTCTTAAAATACACTTAATGATCAACATGCACTGATGGAAAGTCATCGTTAAAACTACGCTTTCAAATAATATTGATTATTAATAGCCGGATGTAACTAGAGAAATCACAGTTATTATATTGAAAATAAGAAATTTGAATTAAATTAGGCCTCATTTAAAATTTAGCAAAAAAATTGAAGTTAAGAAAGTTTTGAGGTCATTTAGAATGATTGGGAAAGAATTTCACAGAAGTTTTCACTTTTTTTTTTTTTTGAAAAGTTCTTATGAGAAAAAAAACCTGTGATTTATATGAAAGCATAATGATATTCTAGAGGGCTTATTGAATAATGCTTTTATTTTTCAATTAATTTATTAATTCCCAATCTCAGTTACAGAAATGCTCATTATTGCAACGGTGTGTTCTCAATTACCCTACAGACTGTCATAATAATGCCGATACTGCTACGTTCATTGGTAGCAGGATAGTCGGTTTTATACAAGACCGTATTATGGTAATGAACAGGTTTTTAGACTTCCGATGACAATAACGAACTGATTTGAAGAGAATATATTTGTAAGGATAGGAAATTACAACTAATAGCATCAAAATATTTTATCGCCCATTCCCAAGTACCTCAAAATACTGTTTTTCAATAAAAATATAAACGATCTTGAGGAATAATAGATGGATCATGTCGGACAAAGGACGCATAACATATGAACTCATACCGGAACCCAAATTTGTAAAAGGACTATTTCACCCGACTATAAAACAAATTACATCGAGAAATAGAAGATTTCTGAAACACTTTTACGGATTCGGAAGGATGCAAGACAACGAATGTATATGTAGGAAAACAGGCTGAGTTCAGCTCTATAAAAAAGAATGTGTCGAACTCAAAGAAATTAGTAAACTCATTATAAATAGCAATTTTATTATAATATTAAAATATCCTGGAAATTTAAAAAATGCGATTATGGAAAAGATTTCTAGCCATTTACCAACAGTTTGAAGATCCTTTGAGCTTTTGTTGCCCATTGTTTTCTTATGCAGAGATTTGGATAGTTAATGAGTATAACAACCAGTCACAATAATTCCTGTTTATATGGCTTACTTCTGTAGTAATGGGTAATTGGCTGTAATTAATAAAAAATGTTATCAGGTTTAGATAATTCTTCGAGAAAAAATATATTAAAATTTCGAGGAATTTTGAAACAAATTTTAGGGATAATTATACTTTCAAGCATGATAGGTCCTGAAAATAAATTATAATTATTCAAGTTAAAATGTTCGCTTAGAACAGAATAATTGAATGTGTACAGAAATCTATCATAATTTAACCCAAACCTTCACTTCAGTGATTAAGAGAGTCTTTTGCACTCTAACTAGCTATTTCATTTCCGATGAGAAATACTTACCCAAAGAGCTTAGTTGATTATTCTTCATTTATAACTTTAAGTTGATGGTAGATCATTCTTCTGTTTATCATATTAATATTCTTGGCAGTTCTTACTCAACAGTATTTCTTGAATGATGGATTATAGAAAGATCATATTCCATAAATTTGTATTTTTAACCGAAATATATATTTTGAAATATTTGAAATTTATTTTTGTTGTAATTAATTGATAAATCTTCCCTTCTTTTCTTTTATTAATTTAACTTTCAGTTTCGAAACTTCACGAAGTTTGCTGGAAGCAGATCTTGACATTCTTAGCAGCTGTCAAAAGACGAAGCTGGAGCTAAATTTGACACTGAAGCTTTTCCGAATATGTCTTATCAGAGCAGCAAAGCAACTATTAGAAGAAGAAATAGTTGTCTTTAAGAATCTTTTAATATGATTGAAGTTTTTTTAATTATCTGATTAATGCAGCGTAATCCTCTCTGGATTTTGTGCCAAAATGCGTAACTGCCAAACAGTTAACCATGCTGTGTGCAACAGAGCTCTTAATCCTACGGGTCATCATTTTTCCTGAAATGATCTATGCATCAACATACGGATTTTGAATAGGTGAAATGCTAAGTATATTCAAAATTGATGATTTTCCAATTATTTTAAATATCGAAGGTGCTTCATCATGGTCAGATAAAAAATTTGACTTTATTGAGGATTTTATAAATTGTCCTAAACCATCCATATCTGAAACAATTTATCCAAAAAACGTCCATTAACTTAGAGAAAGTCCTATCTTTATCCATGTGTATATTCATGGTTCAAATTTTAGATATCACGATAGATCAGCAACAATTTTTCCAAATATTACAATCAATTCCTTCTGTTTAGTTTTTACTTCGAAGTCATATACGATTTACCAAGTCCTGTAAAAATTTCCACTTGTGTTTCCCTATATATCTGCTTTACACGAACTCCAAATATAGCACAAAAGCCTTTAAAATTGTTTGTTCATTCCTTAGTTTTGGACTGCTTACATCTTTACAATACACTTAAAAATCATTCTGAGATTAGATTCTGTTGGATAGTGGGCATGTCGAAATTTAAGAAAATAAAAACATCAAGAAGGTAGTCAAAAACGCAAGAATAATCAAAGATAATTTTGTTCCATTACTAGATGCCTTACAAGGTTTTAAAACGCCTCGGGCCTGTATGTGGTAGTCAGTGTGGGAAATCTGACAAATAGTTATTTCAAATTCAGCTATCTATCTAAGATTTAAAAAATTCACCTTCAAAAAGAATGAGGCTATTTTAATAAGACTTCGTATAGACCACACATTTTTAACATTAAAGTACCTTTTAAAACCCGACTGTGTACTCGTTTTCAAGGCTTCCAATTGCATTTTAACTATAAAGCATGTTCTATGCAACATATATGAAATCCTAGCCCACTTGTGTGCAATTACTACCGATTTACGAAACTTTTTTAGAGATAACTCTCATATAAATTATTTTATCCTTAAAAAGTTTTTCGTTTAATCGAAATAATATAATTTTGTAATTTTTGTAAATTCTAACTTTTTTTTCTTGTGTGATCTGTAACTAACAAGCATTTGACGCAATATGGCCTTTGACTCTTGTGACATAAAAAAATGAAAACGTATGGATAACTTTTAGACTTCAATGAAATATTTCATAAATAAGGAAATTTGATCAATTGTAATTTTTCCTAAAAATAAAATGATAAAATTTGATCAGAATGGAGTGGCCAAGGGAGCTCTAGAGTGACGGCAGCAAAAACATCTGGATACTGTGTCAATAAAAGATATATGATCGAAGAAATCTCCAATGGCTTTTAATATTGTAATAAAATTTAGAAAATCCCATTTTATTCTTTTTCGAATTCTGAAACATATTCAAAGCTCTCTCTCTCTCTCTCAACCACACTTGTCAGCCTCCCATTAAGTGTCAGTTGTCAACTGTCATTTGAAAAAATTGAAAAAATCGCAGGAGAGCATAAGGTATCTTCACAACTGCATAGTATCAAGCAAAGGTTCCCCATCTTTGGCCACCTTCCTTATACAAGAATTGTCGTATTCAAATGACAGCCAAATAGCAATCAAAAGGTAGCAAAGTTGGCAAAGATAGTTAGTTACCTTTTCGATAATTGACCTTTACAGACAGTATTCTCCAAAATGATTCCTTTTCCTCAAATACGAGAAAAAATAATAATTTTTATTTTCCTAAATATAAAAAAAACAAGTCAGCAGTAACATGATTACTGTGAGTAAAAATTGAAAAAAATGGTTTCCTAAAATATTAAATAACAAATTCCTTCTATATTCAGATGTAAACTTAAGGAATTTCTTAATTTTAAACAGCAATTTTAATACACGTATCCTAAGTTTTACAAAAATATGCATTGAAATAGAAATGCAATAAATCATATTTAAATTTACAAAACAAATGAACTTCGGAACAGTTGCTAGAATTTTCCATTCCACTTGTAAATTTAAGAAATACAATCGCATCCAAGAAATTTGATGCAGACAGCAACATAATTTCAATAAATTATTATCATTTTAATATTGTATAAGAATTATATTAACAGGTTTTACAAAAATAATAAATTTTAGAAAATTAATACATCCAGAAAAGTTGAGAATTATCTTAATTGTTCAGTATTAAACTTCAGCATGTTTTAAATAAATGAAATGAAAAATTAGTGTTATTACAGTGCGGCATAAACATAAATAGTATTCTAGCTTTCTTATGTCATACAGTCCACTCTAAAGGCGATAAACGATTCAATGAAGTTGTTTCCTTTTATTTTTGATTAATAGTTTACTTCTATTAGCAGTATGAAGTTTTTTGTTTAAGAGCATAAAAATATCATCGGAAAATTTATTTGACTTTTAAAATACAAAAATTTGTTGTCTGTTCACAGAATTATGATGTAAAAACTTTAACATATCAAATAAATCTAATACTATAATACGAGGAATGGTTGTCAAGTCGAAAATCGCCACAGAATTAATAAACTCCGGTAAACTTGGGGGTCTGGGGTTTTTGGCCACGAGGAATCGATTGGCGCCGGTTTTGAAGCGCTACGGTCGAGCAGTTCGGAGTTACAGATAGGATATTTTCAAACTTTATTAGTTCGTCATAATGGCTACTTAAATTTTCAATTGGTAACGTGCTGTCATCTATAGCAAATATGGCGAACTAATAAAGTTTTATGTTTATGCTGTTATAGGTTTATAATATGTTTCTTATGTATGTATATATGTTTGGTTTTTCTAAATAAATTTGTCAAAAATATTGAACTTCAACACACTTCAATCTTTACCTTTACTTTACCTTTGTATAGAATAGTTCCCTTTCCAAACTCTAACTTTGTTTAGAATAGTTTACAATGGTGCACTTTAACCGGTTATCTTTTCACCAATGGTTTCACAAATTTTCTTATGGCATGTATTGTTTTGATAAATCACAATTGAAAATGGAAATCTTCGAGTTAGCTTCGATACCTGTTTTCTCCGAGCGGAGCTCGGTCACCCGCTGGTATCCTAAAAATATGGCTTTTTTATTTTTCAATTTTTAATCTTTTCAACAGTATATATACTTTTATGATGAAACACATTAGGAAAGAGTTTTCTTGTGCTTTTATATGGAAAAAAACAATTAAATGCATACCTTTCAGACTCTCATGTAGTAACAAATAAATCTACAAGAATCTCATTTTCACTCTCTCTACGTGCATGTGTGATCATGGACTTTAGTCAACAATTAATATAACAGGCTCGAATCCATCATTTCAATATAAATACTTTTTTTTAAACTTTTTCAGGAATAACATTTATAATATTCCGATACGGCTAAACATAGAAAAAAAATATAAAATATCAAAACTAACGGATACCTAACATGCACTCAATAATTGCTAGTATAAATAAAACGACAAAGCACAAGACAATGACAAAAATAGCTTTAGCAAATTATAATCAAAATGTTATATTCTAATTTTTAATGCAGGAACTTTTTTTTGTTCGATATCAATCAGACTTGATTTTTTAATCATATTCTTTTCAGCATTTTGATACTTTTGTTCGGATGCTAGCTGTAAGATTTTTTTAAAAAAATTGATAGTAAATTATTTTAATAATGCGCACAAAAAAACGTGCATTAATTTATTATTATTATTATTTTCCATTTTTTAATTTTTCTTATATTTCATGATGGATTTTTCTCTTGTTGATTACCGTAAGACGTCTTTAAGGCTTATACAAAATTAATCTATATACTGAGAATCAAGGTCTGAAAATATCTAAATAATACCTTGCTATCATTAAGGACTTGAAAACTCTAGTCTATTAAAAGACGAGTGAAAGATCGATTAAAAAATTCAATCAATACAAATATGAAACTAATTAATTAAAAACAAATATAAAACATGTTTATAAACGTAATAAAAAACGATTTTTCCCTTTTAAACTTTTTTTAGCAATTCACTGCTAGTTGGCACCAGGCTTACGAAATCAAAATTCAAATTAAATGAGTCATTTAATTTATTGGTATGTTTTGAAATATTAAAATATTACATTGTCATCATAAACACAGAATCGTAAAAAATTGAAAACTGTCGTAGAATATCAAAATGTGATTGAAAAATCGATCACAAAATTATACCTTTACAAAAAAAAAAAAAAAAAAAGATCGCATTAAAAAAAAAGTTTAAAAAAAAGATCGCATTTGAGATCGATTTAATCATGCTAATTTCTCTGGTACAAATTTTTTAATGTTTTTTTTACCGGGGGAATCTAGTAATAGCGTTTGAAAAACACCATCTATTATAGCAAATTAAACATAAACATTTTGATGTCATGAACCTTATTATTGTATGGGCGTGTGCGTGCGCGTGTGGCATTCATTTATATTCATATCGTCATCAAAATGATAAGAAGTAAAAGGATCCATTTACTTCAAAACACAAAAGTAAGAACATTTTTAAGACAGTGATAAGATGTAAATATTAGAACTTGAAGCCAGGCGCCAGCTTCTTAGAAATCATCCAGACGAAATCTTATCTCTCAGATTTGGGAGAGAATAAAATGAGACACTGGTGAAAGCTTTATTTTGATAAGTAATTCAAATAAAAAGAAAGAAATCAGAGAAAAATCAATTATGTCAGAAATTGATACATTCTGTTCTGATATGGAAGGAAAAGTAATATTGTCAAAATTTACTATACAAAATTTTTGAAGAAGCGCATTTTTTTAAACATTTTTCAAGAATAGCTTATTTGGTATTTCATTTAAAATAATATTGAACTTTATATTAATTTTTGCTCTCTAAATCGGGCTAGATTTCCTAATATGTCAGATTAATTTTGATCTGATTTTTTTCATATGCAAGAATCTCTTTCGCTTATTTGCTGGCAGTTATATAAATAATAATATGAAAGAGAGAAAAGATAAAATCCATTAAAGAAATTAATGGCAGACGATGCACGTAGAAAATTCATTGGATTTTGACCCTTTGTCAAAGCAAAAATTATTATAAATATTCATTTTTTTACGTAAATTTTATGCACTGGTATATGAAACAATTGTCTCTTTCAACATAGATTTGCTGCGTTTTGAAACTATGAGGCAATTTCAATTTTTTTCAGAAATCGAAATGAGAACGATCTATTCATTTCACAAAAAAAGCAAATGTAGGAAATGTTAGTAGGAAAATAGTAGTAATGTAACTAATGTTAGTAGTTTGTAGAAAATGGAGAAATTCTATTTTAAAAAATATCATTTAAGAGCAATGCATAAATATATTACTTCACCCATCTTTAAAAGTTAGATTTAAAATAATTATACTTTTTCAAAATATTTTTTAATAATTCAAAAAAAAAACTATAAAATTAATAAAAAATGGTTATGTCTAGAATAATTCATTCATCTAAAGATTCTTTATAATTGTTTAGAAAAAAAAGATTGATTTTTTAACAACGGTCTATGAAGTCACATCCATAAAATTATTGTATGAGAAATATTTACATGATAGCATTTTTTTAATTTATTTTCAAACTATTTTTAACAAAAAAAAAAGAATATAAGACCCCTTTTTTGTTAGTTAGTTATCCTTAGAATATTCCTTTATTCGAATGGTTGTTTCTAATTGTATAGAAGAAATAAATGGTTTCTTTTTAAACGATCTATAAAATCACATCCATAAAAGTATGTATTTGTATGAGAAGTATTCACGTGATAACATTTTGTTTAAAATATTTTTAACAAAAAAAGAATACAAGACATCTTTGTTGTATAATATTTGGAAAAAAACAACTTAAAAAATAAATTTTCTCTTACTTTATTAATATAAAGTTGCTCCTTCTCAGGTTAAAGTATCAAGAAACTTCATAGTAAATATTATTCAATGCTTTGATATCAAAACCATTATAAAAAGTTATTGACATCAATACTTAATGTTTAATTTTATAACTAAGCCGCTTACGGGTACATACTGGAAAGATTATTTTGAGCATCTTCCTAGAAAATCCTATATTATAATTTAACATAATTAACTTCGATTGTCATTTCTATATCGTTTTTAAGGTCAAAATAGACCTCTCCCCATCACAATCTGTACAAAAAAAAAATAGAAAATACTGTACATATTATGTCTGCTAATGTACATTCTAATTTTGAATGAACTATTGTTTTAAAGCGAGCGTTTGGAAATTTGTATGGATCATCCGTCAAATTTATGTATTTAAAACATGTACATTTTTCAAATAATCCATTATGTAAATTAAATGATTTTATAGTCGCACAAAGAAACATTCAGCTAACTTTATTCTGTTGTCGATTTGTGTATGAATATTAAAAATACCATTTTAAAGTTAGTAACGTATATTCAAATATTGCAAATCAAACATATTCATAAAGAATTACCTATACATTTAAATTTGTATTCACTTTGAAATTTCCTATGACAATACCCCTTTTCTGATGTCATGAATAGATTCCTCATGGAAAATTTAATCACGTACAAAGAATTACACTGGGGGATATTTGATTTTCTCTGTTACGAGATTTTTTCCGTATTTAGATAAATAAGATTTATGTATTCTCAGGAAGATGGTAATAATGCTTTTTATATTTTTGTGACACTTTAAAAGTATATGTTAAGTTATAATCTGTACACTAAAGTTGATTGTTACTTCATACGTTATAAAATGTTTAAAGTGAAAATTTATGGGAGAAGTTTAATTTTTTTTCGCAAAAAAATATTCAAGAACATTGAAAATTTTATTCAAATTAATTTTGAGCCTGAATCGCCATAACGCTGAAAATATCACACGAGCCAAAGAACTAAAATTCAATACGTTTTTTAATTGCTTGAAAGAAAGGTTAATTTTAGCATCTTAGCTGTGGAGAGAGAGAAAAGAAAAATTAATCGATTTTTATTCTTTTCGGTTTATTTCCGCATTTCTTAGTTAGTATATGTTATTCTTTTCATCATTGCCTACTACTCGTAAAAAGTCATTAAATGATAAACCCTTTCATTTTACGAGAATTTAAAAAAATTCACATCATTTTCTGATAGATGTAAATCAATTTTCTTCGATGCTTTACCAGCAACCTAAAGTTCTATAGAAATGCGTTTTGTTTCCAAAAGATTTAGTTATATAAAGACACGAATACAAGCTTTTTAGAAAAGTGGTAAATCGCAGAACATCATTTTAAATCTTCTTATATTTTTCTGGAAATTTTTATTTCCAAAATTTATTTTGAAAGCTTTTACTTGTCAATATTTTGCTGCTTTAGATATGAAGCAGAAATTTGAAATCAGGTGTAATTATAGGAATTATTTTTATATAATAATAAAAATAATTATTTTTAGTAATAATATGAGAATAATGATTTCATAAAATCCCTATATTACGGATTTAGCTTAAAAATCAATTTTTAATAGACTTTTTAAATATATTATTAAATACAATACAACAAAATAAATTCGATTAAATTGGCATTTATCAACCAAGTATATTAAATGGAGAAGTGTTGCAAATCTTATTGGTAAATCTCTATGTCAGTTGTAAAAACAAGACATATTTAAAAGTTTAATAATAGATATATATTTAATTTCTGCATTCTTTCTTAAAAGTTTAAAATTCCTTCCAAAAGAATAAGTCTGAGAAGGAAAACACGTCCCAGCGCAGCCACTTGGGGATTTCAAAAGAATTTAATAATAGTGCCTTAAGCGCAAGAATAAAATTATTTTATAAATCGCTCATCGTTCATACAATTGAGCTCAATTAAAAAATGATCGTAAATAATTTATCAAAAAGTCACTTATGTCTTCTTTTAAGTATGAAATCTTTAAAAAAAAGTAATGATTTTTAAATAAATTAATTTCGAAATACTTTTTTTTCTGTTATAAAATATTTTTTTATCAAAAGAAATTCTTACAAAACTTTACTTCCTGAGAAACTTGGCCATTTCGATGTGCAAGCAAATTGAAACTTATTTTTTACAATTTATTTCATTCTCTTCAATCTTTCATTTAAATATTAAGTAAAAAAGTACATAATTTTATGCTAACAAAAATAGTCGTAAGTTAAAATAATCATAGAAGTAAACGCTTTATGAATCATTAAAATTATTTGAAATTCTTCTTCTTCGCATGTGTAGGGAATCAATGTAAGATGAATTTTGCATCAAAAAAACTTTCTAAATACGTTGTTTAATAATGTTTTGATGCCTGAATCTTTTTTAATTTCTTAATGATTATATACAATATTCTACAGTCCTACAAAGTATTTATTATTAAATATACAACCCAGTACTTACTCATATTCTGTAAGTGACATTATATGTGACGGCGAGTAAAGTGTGTAGCTTGCTACGAGGTTAAAAATTATCCGCCGCCAAAGGCGATTATTTTTCCTTGTATATTCTTGCATTGACGCAATGTAGAAAATGATGTTTGGTTCAAAAAATGTATGAATAGTAGCACCTGATTTGCCTAATAAAATGTTGTCGAGATAATGAATTTTGTAAATGCACCCCTAAATGCGTCGTTTCAGAGCGATATATAAAGTTTAATATAACAAACAAGCTACTTGTAAGAATGAGATGAAATTTCGTATATTCCTATTAAACAACCTTTCGAATTTTTTCCAAAATCAAGTGTACTACCATTTAAAACATTTTAAGTCCTAATTTTGAATTTTTCGCTTATTTAAAAAAATTTAAGGATAAATACATGCGCAAAAGGTGTCGAATATCTTGAATTTTCATAAGAAAAACAGTTGAAATCAATTACTAGACTATTTTTAAGGTATGATCGAAAGACAAAAATTTTATTTTATTAAAAAAGGTTTAATTTTTATAATATCATAAATTTAAAATAAATAGACTGAGGCTAATGAAATTTGTTTTTCGGTTGTTATTATTTTCTTTTAATTTGAGGGGGAAAATGGGTGTTGCTATTGGAAATTTTGAAGTTTATTCTTATTCCAATATATAGATGATTACACTGACAATAAAGAGATTTATAATTCAAAACTCTTTAAGAGTATGTTTATTCCTTCCCCTTTTTATGACTGTATGATTAACGATGCCGAAACCATAAGAGCTTTCTTTTCCATGCGACTTTTCTTTAATTAATGCCTTTGCTGTTATTTCGTAGTATCATTTTTCTAAATTTATCATACATTCAAGCTTTATGGACTACTCATTATATGCAGATTTTTTTTCCTATATTTTTTATGAAATAGTATTTACATACAATTCTATCAGTAGCCACATACAAATATTAATACATAAATCTGAATCTACTTTAAATCGTGTATCCATTGATATTTCCAAATGAAATTACTTTTCTTCTTTAATTTTATTTCTTTTAAATTTTGAATGACGCAGAAATATTAAACTATCCTTTAAATAAATATATGACATTTAGGATTCAAAATTTCTTTGCAAATTTCAATCACGTCCCTTCAGCGAATTTCATAATCTGTTCAAGTCTATTTTATGTCTCTTCTTATTAATTGCTAGTATTTAAGATTTCATATTCATTTTTAATGCCTGCAGACTTTTTTTCCATTTTAATAATCAGCTTTTTCTTCTGCATTTTATAATTAGAAACACTTAATCTTTGAGTTTCGCTCAGAATGTGAATCAAAGATAAAAAATTTGCAAAATATCACGATGAATGTAAATGAGAACTAAGAAAAGCGTTAATCATCATTGTAGTATCTTGATCAGGGCCAATCAAATAAGAGAGCAGGGTAACAAAATAATTCTTTAATTTACACCTCTATATATTTACAAAGAACAACTTATTCTCATCTAGGTTAATAAATATTTACAAAAATCAAACGAGAGTTCAATCAAAAAAATTGCTCCTCAATCAAAACGGATAATAGTCATCAAAAAAACGGAGAATAAGTCATTAAGTCGGAGAATAATCATCAACCCCTAGTGGGCTGTTGGATTTAAATTGCTACTCCAGGGCAACTCCAAAATTCCTTCGATCTTCATCGGGCGGACCCTAATATTGAAATCCGAATCTCACAGGGCTTCTCAAACAATCCGAAACAATTTTTTCGCACTCTGAAATCTCTCTCCGAACTCTGCCTTCGAAGACCTTCTATTTTCTCTGAAACAAACCACTTTTTATTTTAATCCGATACCTACCTCCAGTTTCTCATGAGTGAACTTGAGTTCCTTAACACCCAATAACTACTCAGCATTACTTCCTCATATTCACAATCTCAACTAAGGGAGTGTCTGTTACGGAACCATCTTTGTGGCTGACCGTCTACTGAGCACATGGCAGTTACAAGCAAGTTGCAGCTCACGTCTTCTTAAGTGCACTTGGGGTCTGACATTCGATAACAATGCTTGCTGGTGATAGATCGTTTCCTGATGGCTTGAGGGGTTTCTTCATGAAGGGGAAAAAATTATCATCTGGGTGTTTCGAAGTTCCTCTTCCTTGAAGACCTGATAAATCTATTTGAAACAACGGGATCCACATTCCTACACCTTGATATAATAACAATTGACAAACAAATGAGAACTCTAGTGAAAAGCATTCCCATCTGGAGGTCTGAATGCCCTTAAATATGTTAGAGAAAACGGGAGTCGTTACATCATTACGTTAGCAAAATAATATAATCTTATTTAAATTGACATTCAGGTTATAAAAAATGCAAGAAATCAAGGCATATTTTATTGTAAAATAACTGTATTTCAGGGCAATGTAATATCGTAACCCATTTTAGAAATTTAGATTTCAAATAGCCCAAGTTTATATGTAAATATATATTCTAATCAGCATTAAAAATCGATGTAAAATCTGCTATTTTTAGCTTACTCTATCCATCTATTGCTTTCATATAGTTGCATAGAAGAAAAAAAATTAATTTTTCTTTTTGTATCAATTGAATTGCATGTATAAAAGAATATATTTTGTTTAAGAAATATTTACAGGACAACATTTATTATCTGGTTCTAAAAATATGTGGAATATCTGTATGCAAGTAGAATAAAAAGGAAATATATGTTTACTTTTCAGTAGATGTGAAATTAAAAATGATTACATATCTTAGCATGTATATTTAAAAAATGAACATCTTCGAAAAGAAAACATACGTTTTTTTATCAAATGAAACGCTGGACAATATTTTGTTATCAAAACTATTGAAATAAGAAAGAATCGATGAAAAATCTAGCTAAGAATCCCATTGAAATTATTAAAATTCCAAATAAATAAATTTCAATTTTCATCACAGCTGATATTTTTATCCCAGTATTAAAGAAAGAATACGTAGTGTACATTGTATTAAAAATTAACATGAAGCGAATCTTTCGCAGGTTTTAATGTACCTGCAAGGTATCAAAAAAGCCATTCAATTCGAAATATAATAGTCCTCTATAAGCAAAATACTTGTGAATTGAAAAATTATTAAAAGAGGGCCATTAATTTTCGTCACCCGAAAGCTACAAAAAGAAATGACGTTTTTTATTACAGTTTTCTTAGAAAACATTTAAATTAAATAAATAAATAAAGTCCTTAAACAAGTAAATTTTAATAAAAAAAATTAAACTTACTTGATTCAAACTGAAAAATGAAAGTATGAATTATTATTAATAAAAAAGTTAAGTAATATTTTTTTTCAATAGTTAATTATCTAAATTTTAATTAAAAATGGAATCGAAATAATAGTTATTAGGGACAAATATTTAAAAAGTAAAACAGCAAATATATTTATTTTTTTAAAAAAATCATTAATTATGCACTTCTAACAGTACCAGTATACCACTATGAGGAGATAAAGAACAGGCGTGTACATCCGAAGCTGAGACGTGTCAATCTTAACGCTCACTGGTTACTTAAGTCACGTGACCCAAATGCATAGGTTTTACTTATCTTGGCGAATCACTTCATTTTTGGCAAAAAAGCTTACTGCTATAAACTTTAGGAAAAAAAACATTTTCCAACCACCCCCTCCCCACTTTAAAAAAAAAAAGAAAGATACATATATAAGTGTTTATTTCAAAATATTATAACACAATGAATGGGAATCATGAATTGTGATTTTTAAATTATCGGAATGCTTAATAGATTTGACATGTTGATTTGTTAAAGTGTTTTTACTCAACAAATTGTGTCAGTTTTAAATGACTTTTATTGAAAATAAAATTATATTGTTTTTTATTTTAGCAAAGGCTTTATTTGCTCAATAAATAGAGTATATATAGATGTAATTTTAAATAAATACCACTTAACCCACAATTAATCCCAAAATTGCGCATTTAATACTTTTGATTTTAATAAGGCTATGTGAAGTAATCTAAAATACTTGAGTATCCATTTTTAACACATATAAAATGCAGGCATTTATGATATTTTTATTTAATATAAATATGTGTGCATATTAATAATTACAATAAGTTAATAAAAAGAAAACGTAATGAGTCTTTTAAATTCTATAAAAATCAAAGCATAAATCAGAAAAAACAAAAATACAATATTATCCCATGAATCCATCATACGGTCTAAAAATATTAACCCTTTTTGAATCCTGTTGTGGGTTTTAAAATGATAAAGAACCAAGAGTAGAAACTCAAGTGTGATACAAGTGTGTATTCATTTTGAATTAAGAAATCAAATTATCAGATAGTTTTTTTAAAGAAATTTCTGTGGTAATTGAGAATAAAAAAAATATTATAATCTGCCGCGAGCTATAAAATTTGTTTCTGGGGCATAAGCTGGTAAAAATCTCTTCACACAACCAAACATTACCCTAATTTTTTTTATGTAATTATTCTAAAAGTAATATTAAATTATATTGTGAATTCAAAGATAAGTTATTTTCGTAACAAGATTTCAACAGCAAAGATTGTGAATTACTTAATAGCTGAAATGGTTGTACGTAATCAACACTCATTCCCTTTCTTACGGTTTTTTTGATAGACAGCATTTTTCTGGAACATGAATGTCATATATTTTTGTGTCTTAAAGTTAATTTAAATACCATAGTTAAGATATAAATAAAACTCATTTGCTATTTTAGTGGGAAACAATGTTTAATTATATTTTTACAGTTCAAATTAAAACTTGACAAAATTTAAATGAATATAAACACATTATTCTGCAAAATGCTTTTTGTTGGATATTTATAACTTTGTAGATGTTTCATTGTTCAACTTTATTTTATAAAATAATCTGCCTTTGTGTACATACCCGAGTATTTTCCTATCCTGCATCATTGGTTAGGTACCTCCAATTAATTTTATTATGATTAAACTAGGTATTTTGTCAAAAATTCATTAATACCAGACTAAAAAGAAATATATAAAACACAAAACAGCAGATTTATGGTGTGATTAAGTTATTGCAATCTACAGCAGATT
>JAPMOQ010066939.1:1733-69502 GCA_026543055.1 Argiope trifasciata | reverse complement strand
ACAGCAGATTTATGGTGTGATTAAGTTATTGCAATCTACAGCAGATTTATGGTGTGATTAAGTTATTGCAATCTACTATTTTTCTCTACAACAAAGTGCAAGTTAAAATGTGTGATTTTTATAAGTTTTATCTTAATTTATTATTATTATTTTACAAATTCATTGCTATGACAAAATTTCAACTAGTTTCTAAACACTAATGATTATGCACATGTCAAATGATTTTTAAAGCCAGTTAAGATTGTTCTGATGATTCTTTAAGCTAATGAAATCGATTCCTTGAAAATGCCTCTTTAAATAAAAATTGAAATAATAATAAAGTTTTTCTAAAAAAATTTACAATTTTTGTATTGAATCCCAGACCAAATCCTAATTCTATAAATGTCAACTTTTGAGAAACTGTTTTCATAGATAAACATAATTTGAAAAATATGTTTTCTGGATACCGGAATGTGAAGATTGACCAAAATCTCAAGGCTGTTTTTTTTTAATGATTCCTCTTTGAATGTAAGAAAATAAAAAAGATGAATTATAACTATACTATTTTGACTCTGCTAATTCCATAAATTTGCAATAGACAAATACAGGGCTATTATTTGTCACTGAAAAAGCATTAAAAATATTTAATGTTTATTTTTAATTGAAATGAAGTAAAGCAAAAGATACAAACAAGTTTTCTTTATTTAAAAATCAAAATGTGAAGAGAATGTTGCAAAAAATATCAAAATGAAAAAATAAAGAGAATAATACACAAATATTTTATTTAAATAATAAACAATTCATTCTTATACATTTACAAAAATTAGCAACTAAATTTATTCTCTTCAACATGCATATTAGTTTAACAATATGCATGATCTAAATTTCCCTCATTTGTACTAAGTTCTTCTTTTGAAAGAATAGACTTCTTTTAATTCTGTTTCCACAGAGGTAGGGTTGGATAGCTTCACTTTTTTTTGCCACACTCTTCCTATTTATAGAGTGAAACCGTTTTTGGGGTATAACTTTTTTTATTCGAAGGTTCCAATTTAGTTTCTTTATGCTCGGTAGTAATGTGATTGGATTGCAACAAATGTTCAATTGCAGATGTATGATGATTTATTTGAATACATGCATTATCTGTTACATTTGTAATAAGTTCTGCTTTTGCATTTAAAGATTTCAGACTTACTTTCATTGTTTCAAGTGAATTATTAATTTTCTTATTTGAATTTCTTTTAATTAGATTAGGTTTAGTCAACACATTTACTTTATTACCAGCAAATTTATGTTCATTATTTAATGAAATTGACATTATTAATAATATGCGACCCTGTTTAATAATGTGATGAATGTGTTTGCACACATAAGTTAGAATAGCATTATCATGACAAGTGCAAGAGTAGCTATGAGTGCACAATATGCAGCTTCCTCAAGATATAATACACTCTTTATCACAAGTGTGAACTTAATTGTGGTGTATTTTTTCCCAGAAGAAAGTAGTTCCCTTTCATTATTCTTAATTTCATTAACGCAGCTTTTAGCTCTTAATTTGTGCGTCTTAAAATCCTCTGTTGCCCTTTTTGTTATTTTTCATTTTAAAACTTTAATAACATTTAAAATTCTTATCGTTTGCCAATTTAATTCATTCTGATATAACTTTGTAAACTCTCTTAGTTTTTTTAACATCTAAATATGTTTTAATAATCTATGAAAATTCTCTACAAGCATATTAGTGTTTATTATTGCAATTTTCCTAAAACAATACGCCCACATTTTTTTTCTATTGAGATAAAAAGTTTTAAAATACTCGTAAAAGTCATTCGTATTACTGTCCTTCAACATTTCACAAAAATTATTTAACATTATTTTTAATTCATCACTATCCAAATCATAAAAAAAGGTTTTTAATGTTTTACAGACTTCAATTTGAATTTCTTTCTTTAATGATTTAATATGCTTTTTCCAAGCTTTGTCAATATGCCAAGCACATAATAAATATTTTTGTCAAGAGCCAAAGACACTAATCCATGCATTCTTAATCATTATTGCGTCATCATTCATAGAAATTTCTGTTCTTAAATTTCTTGATAAGGTTGACTTAACACACTGGAAAAAGTGGATCAGTCTTTTCGTATCAACTGCCGACAGGATGCAAAATGCAACAAGAACTCCTTCATATTCATCTATAACAAATATAGTTACCAATTCAAAATTATATCCAGAAACCCCATATGTTGAATCTACACAAATTCTATCCCCCCCCCCCCCAAATTTACTGAGCATATTTTTTTTTCAAATTCGTTCATAAAAACTAACATAAAATCTTTTTTACTAATTACTTCATGTTCAACATCTTGTCTTTTAAAAACAAGAAAAGGATTATATATTTCGGTTTTCATACTCTGAACCCAAGCACAGACACTACTTTCATCATCCTGTAATATTGATCCTTCACTTTGAAGCAATCATCCGAACTGTTTTTTAATATTGTGAATATCTTTTTTAGTAATTAGATGCTTTCTTTCAAGAATGTTGCCCATCGGTTTTGTGTCATCTTCCAAAATTCTTTTTTCTTGAGCTCCATAGCTTTTTCTCTAAAAAAAGCATATCAAATTAGCTACTTAAGGTTTCTAAAAACAGTATTTAAAAATTTAACGTAATTTCAATTAAGCCAGAAGGAATAAGATACTGTCTTACCGTCAGGAGAAAAACCCTAATAACCCTAAAAGTAGGGGCCAGTCGGCTTGAAAATGGGATATTCTATTACATTTTGGGGATGAAGGAAAGGGCAGTATTTCTTTTGGCGCCAAAAGAACCGGTTAGAAGTATCATTGTCATTAGAAGAATCGCCGGTTAGATGTCTCATTTTGACTTTGTACTTCGGTCCATGCTTGCAATAAGGACTTCAAAAAAGTACAAATGATTTTTATTTATAAAACTATTATAAATATCTGACGGTGTTAATTTTTTGATCAACTGAATTATATTAAAATTTTTAAGTAAAATTATTTCACTTATATATTCAGTTAGTAATATATGCCAGCTAAATACTTTTGAGTAATGTTTTAATTTATTAAAATTCTTTAAAAATATTTATTCTTCAATAATTTGTGGATATTACGTTATATGTAATATATCTGTAAGAAGTGCTACGGAGGTCTGGGTAACGAATTTTGAGGTGTATGAGTTATTCCAAAGATTCCGATAAATACTTCGTTAGTTCTGAAAAGAATATGAAAGGAATAAATATCTTTAGCTTTGCCTATTTATTGATTTATTTATATTTTAATTTTTTTCTGAATTTCGTGCTTTTACTTTTTATTTATACCAAACAGTAACAGATTTATTATGAATTAAAAAGCTCCAAATTATTATTTTTTTTTTCTGATCCTAAGTTTATTTGAAATTATCGTTTGTTTTCACCTTATTAAAAACTCACAAATTCTAGTGTAAAATGAAAGAGGGCGGATTTAGTTTTAAAATATAAGCTTTCCACTCTTAAAGCCACATGAATCTTCAAGAAAATATCAAACTATTTTGTTATCATCCAATGGCTTTTATTTAATTCAGAGTTAAAAGGTCTTAAAAAAGCAACACAAAAGTAGTTGAAGACTTATAAAGACTTATTACAAGACATTATTTTAAGCTTAAATAATAAGGAATTTCTAAGTTTATAATTTAATTAAGTTTGTCATAAATACATCCGTATAAACACAAGCGAAAAGAATTTCTTGCCGAATGAAGCTTGCTTAGTTAGCCAAATGTGAACTGTTTTAATGCCTACTTCCCTCCTTACTTTGACTAGTCTACGTACGACATCCATGGTCAGGGTTTTTCTTGTGACGGTGGGACAATACATATATTTGACAACATAATTCTATTTTCAAAATTTTGCTTTTTGTATGAGAAAAATGGCTTTTTTTCTTTAAATTTTCCTTACACTAATATTCATTCCATAATTAATATGATTTTTTATAATTAGGCTTAATAATAAAATGTGTACTGAATTTTTAATAAAATATATTCCAATGCACCACAAATCTGAATATGCTATTAAACTTTATATTAAAATCTGTATTATTTAAATTAACATAAGACTAACCAATTTAACAAAATCTGAATATCTGATATATTAAAAATTTATTTCTGCGTGGATACCGGGCAAAGCACTAGGAACCAACTAATATATATATACAACTTGTTAAGAAATCTTTTCTAAATGAGGCATTAACTAGGAGATCATACAAGCAAAGAGTTTGTTTTCCCCCCATCAGTAATTCTTTCCATTTTCTTTCACCTTTTAAAACATTTTAGCAATGTAAATATTTTCATTTTAGTAAATCTTTTATATAGTTGGCAAATTAAATGCTCGTCTGAGACAAGAAAATATTTCCCAGTAATAAATGTATACGTTGCATTTTTTTAACTGAGATGAATCATTGACTTGTCAAGTTTACTTGTTTAAATACAAGCCTGAAGAGTTAGAGAACACTCCAAAATTCTCTGGACTTAATATCAACTTAAAAACAGAACTTGTATACCAATTTGGCAGAACCTAGTTAAAAACAGAGTTGACTTAAGAAATGCTTTAAAGAAGGCCAATGGTTGACATGATAGCCATAAATTATGATGAATTTGGGAATTAAGATAGGTTTTTAAGATTATTAAAGCTACAAAAATTATTCATAGCACAAAAGATAGTATTATTTTATAAATGAACAAGAGCTTTTAGTCATTAGAACCAGCCACTGTGAAATTTTAAATGACAATATTATTTAAGCACCATTGTCTTGGAGAATTAGAATGGATCTTTAAAAAATATTGGTAAAAACTGAATATTTAAGAAGTATGATAAATTTATTTAGTAGAAAATTGATAATTTTTCAACAGTTAATATCGTGTAGTAAAATTTTCAAAAAAATAAACAATAAACAATAAATACCTGCAATTACTTCGTTTTCACATTTAGGTATTAGTATGTGATACCAAAAGAGCTTCAAGCTCATAATGTTCTGTAAAATATGTTACCATTAAACGACTTCCATAATATTTTAAAAGTATAGATGATGTGCAATGAAAATCTTTTTTCTTGTTTATTGTGCCTTTAAATACCGTTTTCTCTCTTCAACTGTGCTTTGGTACTTATCACTTCGGTTGCAACTGAGCATTGTTGATTTTAAATGAAGAGCTATCATTTGTGAATAAAACTGCATATTTCATATCTGTCCTCTTTTCCTCATTTGCCAACAACTTGTAGAATTCTAAAAGGCAATACTATTTAAATACCACATTTTAAAAAATTCGACAGATAAAATCTCTAACAATCTTAGAAGATACTATATATTTCAAAAGTATAAAGAATCTATTTAGTAGAAAGATAGAAAAATAATTTTGATTATAAATAGAAGAAATTTTTTGTACATACCTAAGCTTTCTTTAAATTCTAATTCTTGCCTTTTTCTAAAGTTTTCCAAATTCTGCTTTTCGCACAAATGTAGCCTAAAGTGGGAAATACTTTTAAATCTTTCAATGCAATTTTGTTCTTGGTACTGAACTAGAAAGTTACTTTCATTGCGGATTTTTTAAATCCTAACTAAGTGCTTGTACAACGTGTTTTTTAAAGAAAATTTCTTTAATCCTTTTTACGCTACCAAGATCGAAAACAAAAACAGAAAGGGTCAATAACTACCCTTTTTTCAAGCCAATATGAATTGCTTGCCAACCTCCTATGATTGACGAGCTTCAAGTGACTTCAGATCAGCAGTCAATCAGCGTTTTTGACCGATGTACTTCCAGCTTCTGAAATAGGCGTAGAGATGCATAATCCACGATTTTTTCAATAACAAATAATTTTGCTATTGTTATTTTTAAATATCTGTTCCAAATATCTGTTATTTCAATCATATTATTAATTAAAAATTATTAATTAATATTGAATATTAAATTTATTAATTTTAATTAAAACTTAATTAACTAATTTAAGTAATGTGTGATTGAATTAATTTATCTATTTCAGCTTACTATTTTAATTCGGTTTTTTCATAACCTTATACTTAATTTGTTTATTGAAGTAAACCATTTTCTAAAAAGGTTGAATTCAAAATATATGTCATTTCTTTAAAATGTTTACTATAGTTCAATATTTCACCAATAGATGGCTCGAGCAGTGACCACAATAAACGCAATCACAACATTACGTCACAAGCAGTTAAAAATTATCTATAGTGCATTGCAAAATGAGTCAAGGTCTATATTGTTACTACGCCCTTTCCTGTGAATCACAGGAAAGGGTGAAATTACCTTTCCGATAAATTTCAGTGATATGCAATTCAACGATCCGATAATTCCAAGAATATCGGGTCCGTTCACTTGTAAGTCCACTCTCAGATTTCTCTTTTTCCCTTTAAGCGTTAAGGGAAGGAGCCCTCAAAGATTACACCCCCCGATGTTTCAAAGACACAAAAGAAAACTGTTTTGTGTTTCTGGGATTTTCTATCCACCTCCTGGAGAGTCAGGATCAGTCGATACTCCTTTTCTTTAGCCGAATTCCAACGATCGAAGAATCTTCAGGGTAGTTACGCGTCCCCCCCCCTGACCCCTCTTGCGGTTTTCAGAGATGTCGTCTCAGTTTTGATAGTGCAATGTCATTTTCAAGGAGTTAAACATTTGCGGTTTTCGTTGACAGTAATCTGAGATTCTTTTTATTCCCTTTCACTTACAGCATATTTTCCTATAGCCGACTTGATGAGTAAAATATTTTTTTTGATACATTTTTCAGTATTTTAATGAAACTTGAAATTCAATTTATTTGAATTTATGCAGTTTTGATAATTCTATCTCATTTCTGCTTTTTTATTACGAAGAATTATCAGCTTTTGTTATGAGATTTCATGGTATATTAACCTGAAAGTGATTAATTTTATATTCACAAAGTAAAAGGACAATTTTCTTGAAGTGATTATTTCCCACTCGTTGCATCACCAAGAGGTCTTATATTCTTTTCCGTTGAATATATTTTGAAAAAAAAATTACCGTGTAAATATTTCTCATACAAAATAATACTTTTATGGATGTAATCTTAGTAAAAGAATTTTATTTCTTTAATACAATTGGAAAGAATCATTAGATGAATGGATTATCCCAAGAATAACTAATTCCATATTCCTTTTAAAGGCTTTTTTAAATTCTTTGTGAATTATTTTGAAAAAAAAAATTCGAAAATGCTTGTTTTAAATCTAATTTCTTAGGATGGATGACATAATATAACTATGCATTTTTCTGAAATGAAATTTCTTTTACAATTGAATTTCTCCATTTCCTACATTGTTTAACATTTGCTGTATTGTTTACTTCTTTGAAGAGTGACATATTGGACAAGATATTGCTTTCCTCTTCTGCAGATTTACCTCCCGGTAGGAACACTTATTAATTCCCAGCCACTCGAAAGCAGTGTCAGTGTTGCTTCTCGCGTCGAATTTTCGATTTGTGCGAAAAATAGACCTTTCGTTTGAATTTTCTCTTTTTTTCGAATTAAAGTCTTTCTTTCTTTTATTATTCTTTTTTCGGATAAGAGTTTAGGTTAAAACAACAGATTACTATCATAAGAAAGTTGGGGAGAAAAGAATGGGGGGATGACGTTGTAAGTGAGGAAGATAAGATAACGAAATTGTTTAGAAACCCATTCCCCCCCCCTAGGTGATTAACCCCCCACAGCTGGGAAGAAAGGAGAGTTAAAAAAGCCCATTTATTTTTTTAAAGTACAATTTTTTTAAGTAATCTTTTGATGAATAGAGATAAATTTTAGAAAAGCCATACTCAGATTATTTTACCACCCAGAGGTATATATAATTTTTTCTTGATACGGTTCGGGTTGTTAATAAGTGCGGCCCATCTCGGGAATT
Organism: Argiope trifasciata; assembly: GCA_026543055.1. NCBI lineage: Eukaryota > Metazoa > Arthropoda > Arachnida > Araneae > Araneidae > Argiope > Argiope trifasciata. The sequence continues at coordinate 61,619 of JAPMOQ010066939.1, read as the reverse complement.
TAAAAAAAAAGTATTTAAGCAAATTAAAGCATTGTTATGATATTGGATTCTAAAAATTATTCCCCGAAATTAGGGGTAAATATTTAATTCTTTAAACAAATAAACAAACAAAAGATGTGTATGTATTTGTATAATTTTTATATGGGGTGATATTATGTTTTGCTCTACTATTAAAAACTTCTATCAGTTGTCTTATGTGTCTGTGTGTGCATTTTTAAGAATAAATAGAGTTGATTAAATTTCATAGTACCGAAAAATTTGCATTATTAGAATATTTTATAACCGTTAATGAATAAAAATCTTAATTATTTGCTCTGCGTTTTTATTAATTTTTACTAACCACATTGTTTTATAATATTTACTAAAATGCTGCGAATAGTATGTTTGCTTCTTCATTAAAATAAGACCTTATTAAATATTTAAATCTTTTTTCATTAATAACCTTATTCTACAGCTTTATTCTACAAGTTTATTGTAGAAGCGCTTAGGAGTTTAGCTTTTTTCACAATTTTTCCATAGGTTAAATTCCCAGTTTTAATGTGTAGACATTTGCTTCAAGTAATCTTTCTAGTGTGATTTAAAGCATTTGAAAATATTTGAGGCAACATTCAATCGGAACTTCTAGAATATATGCAATGGCATCATATTACAAGCAACAAATACTATTATTAATAAGTATCTATCTATCATTTAAATACATTTTTTAAGACTGCTTTATTAACTCTCTTTTTTGCATAAAATCATATAGTCTCCATAAATCTTGCATTTTAGCTTGATTAATTTTTTTTACACTAAGTCATCTAAGTTATATTTTAAATTTAAATTTACAATAATCATAATCAAGATTTGTGAATCGAATATATCTGCAGCAGTTTTTAAGACATTCTTAAAAAATTATCAATTTAAGATGTGGTTAACAATAAAATAAGATTATTCTGGTAACATTTTTTTTTATTTCAAACAAAAACTTGAAAAGGCGAAAACAAAATAAAACTGCAAATATCAGAAAAATTGGTGAGGGAAAAACATATTGGTCTTCACGTGTGTTTAGTAATTGCCTATTTAAGCGTAAGGTACTGATCCTTCTTTTCAGATAGTGTTTTTTCCCGGAAGTCGAGTCATAAAAGGTGGTAAGGGGCCCAGTAACTCAGGGGAAGGGCGAATAAAGGACGGACCTCCCAAGTTCAAATCATCTGCTGATTTTCCGTAAACCTTTTATCCACACGCCGCTTTCAATCAGCAAGCATTTTGAAACGTTGCTTTGTTTCATATTTAACACACTTAAAAAAAAAAGGGGGGGGGGGAAAGTGGCCAGACGAAATTTTACTTTAAATAATACTTTTCTACTGCTTTCACATTTTAAATCTTAATTCTTATAGAAAAATTGACTTTTTAATTCTATATGAAAAATTGATTTAAAAAAGTTATTCATTTAAGAAGGCATCATTTCTAACACTTCATAGTATTCCATAAACAAAAAATAATTCCAAATGTCTTACGAATCTAACTTATAAAATAATTTCACAGTCATTGTTTTGTTTTTAATCTCCCAAATTTTTTATTAATTATTATGCAAAGTCCTAACACTTTTTTTCCGTGCATTGTTGTGTAAAAGAAATTTCATTTTTTTTTCTTTTTAAATTTTTTTTTTGAATAAACAGTACTAAGTAATAGAAATAATAAGCTTGAAAATTCACATCTCTATTTAAACTTATAAGCGAAACCGGAAATGACAGAACAAGGAAATTTTATGGCAATAACAGCGTCTTTACATATATCATTGGTCTGAAACAATTTCAGGTTTCCAGCAGATATTCTCTGTAGGATTTCAAGACCAATTACTTTCTTTGGGCAGCAATCGGTTATCAATCATTGATGTGCAGTTTCGTCAACTAATTGTATCAGAATTCAGGAGGATTGGCTCGTTGAAAAACGTTCAGCCGATCAATGAGACATTTTCCAGTAAAAAAAAATTAATAAATAATTCGATATTTTGTGCTTTTTATGACAGTCATCAGGAATGATTTAATTAATTTTGTGCTTAAAATATAAAAAAAAGATTTTTAGCTTTTTGTAGTAAAAAAATGAAAAAAAAACTTTTTTTCTATTTATTATATTTTGCTTTAATCTATTTTTTTTTCAAATTTTTTTATTAATCATTTATTGACACTGACTAAACCGGATATTTGAAGGGCAGGTATATCTTAAATTATACTCTTTTTTTTTTGTTGTTAAGTTAAATTAAATTAAATTATTGTCCGATTTATTATTTAAAAAATTCTGTAAAAGAGATCCTTTTTTTATTGAAAATTATGTAGATGCCATGAGATTCATGGAGATTTCTTCTAATTAGATTACCATCTTCGATCTGGAAGGTTTCATTCTACATGTGAAACTTCTGAAAAGCTAGGAATGCGAAACCTGTGTCAAAAACGCATCGGTTTTTCAAACGAGAAGCACTGCAAACGAGTTTTTGTGTTCCCTCAAATTTACAAGAGGTCAAGAGTCCCTAAGGGTAGGACAGGCTCATTCAAGTCAAATGTTATCGCTTTCGTTTATTGTGCTCTACTTCAAAGTCTAAGGGATTCTAAGAATAGTGAATGAGAAGACTGTTCTGTTTAGTCAAACCCCGACAGTTGATAACATCATTTTGCGAATCGTTGCACGGAGAATTGTTTTCTTAACTTTTGCTGGGTATTTTTAGCAAAAATTAGTCAGAAAATTGGTTGGACAGGTAAAAAAAAATGTATTAGAGTCTCATAATTGGCCATTTAGATATTAATTATCCAGGCCCTAAAACATCTCGTAGCTGTTTTATCAGAATTCAATATTGTTTATAATCATTATTCTCTATTAAAAAATAATTACATTTTCGTTTTTAAATGATTCCAAGTAATGAAATATACAACTCAAAACCTTATGAATTGTACCAATGTAAATGCATATCAAATATATTTATCCAGAATTTATTTTTGTTGCATACTTTTCTAGTGATTTTAAAATCTTTATACAACTTAAAACAATCGACATTTTATCGCAATTTTTTCTCTCGTTTATTTCCACCACTTTTAAAATATTATGCAAGAGTATTTTATTCCACATAAATTTAGGTAAGTTTATAATGTCTAAAATTTTCTTTTAAAAAGTACGGAGAGCAGGTGATCATTGATGACATATCTATTGGTCAAAATTTTAAATATAAACTAAAAATTTGCAAAATCGGTTATAAGTGAACATGATACCTAAAAACAAAAGCAACTAGATAAGTTAAATATATCCTGTAATTTTATCAAAATATATAATTGTATTAATTTTTTTAATATAATTTGTAAAAGGAGTGATTATCCGTCAGTCTGTCTATTCATGAGAGTTTGATTAATCATTTAAAAAAATGGATAAATGAAATTGCTTTGCTTTGATATCATTATTACAAACATGTATCCAATTTTCGCTCCAATCTAAAAAGATAGAAAGATGTGCTTCATGCATACTTGATTCTATTTAACAGTATAAAGAAATACGGATACGCTGCACTGCATAAACATATGCATAAGAGAAAGTAGAGAGGTAAACACTATCATTGATCTTTACCTTAATTGCAAAGATAAATGGTAGTATTAGACTGTTAGATTGCTTTTAATTATAATAATAAAGTACTGATAAAAATTGCTTTCCAGTTTGGAACCTGCAAATTTTAAGGTTGTTACTGCCCCTGTTACTACTTATGTGTGCAGTTGTAGTTTCGTTTCATAAGTAACACCCCTATCAGTAATAAAATATGAGTGAAGTAATATATAATTCTTTATTTGATACGAGTAAACAACAGATTGTTATTTCAAGGCATAATTATGAATGCTATACTTTTGAATATTCACGCATCTTTGAAGCATTTATCTGGATTATTTTGCATTAGAATGTACATAGAGACATGGAATTATAACTCCTGCTGCACTTTACACAAGATACATCTATCTCACTTATTCACACAGTTTTATCCTTTAATGAATATTCTCATTTGCAAATCAACAAAAAAAAAATGCTTCAAAATATTGTAAAATAAATACAGAATCTTTGAAATTCCTTTTTTTAGAAAAAAAGATTTTATAAATCTGTTGCTTTATCTAAGAAATATATGTTCTTGGATAAACTTTTAAAAAAAAGAGTTTACGGTGTTAAAGACTTTTGCGATGTTACCAGTCTCTTAACGTTCCAAACAAAATTAATCAAAAATTCAATTCAATTTATTGATAAAATTGATGTTATGTAAACAAAAGTATTGATATATACGTGACGCCAGCATTTAGATTTTCTGTTATATATATATATATATATATATATATATATATATATATATACACACATTTGGATGAATTTCTGTATTGTCAAAGATGTTTCAAAAAATTCACGAGGAAAAATTTATCATTAGCAATTTATTTAAAATATCCCATTTAGTTTTAAAAGAGCTTTAAAAAACACGAGCTATCATTCCGAGCAACGGTATTCTCATGCTAATTAAGCACAGAAAAGTTAATTATACGAATATCAAATGATTACAATCATGAAAATATAGTAATTATGGTGTTTATATCGATTTAATGATATCAAATATGAAATTTCGATATCATTAAATCGATAAAAGTGTTAAATACCAGTAAATTTTTTAAAAAAATCTTCCTGCGGAGACTTGAGTGCGAAAGAAACCTTGTTTTCGTACAATAAGATCAGCCGCGCAACTGCTTCCATCAATAGTCATTATCTTGCGATAAGACCTGAACAGCTCAGAACTACGACTGTTTGTGAAAGGAGAAACGTGTCTACATGTGAACAATAGGCTCCGTTGCCCGCCCCACTAGAACTATTAGTGGGAGGTATGTTCCAAGAAATGCATCATTGTGTAAGGGACTTTCCCTATCCCTATGAATAACTGAATTCTGTTTGAGAGCTTCTATTGGTTAGATCGTATCTATTGTAACTTTCTATTGTGATTGCAAGAGCTGTAGTTGAAATATCAACAATACGATACGATCATGGTAAGGGTGTGATTTGATCACACCCTTACCATGGTGTGATTTGAATCACACCTCTCAATGAAAAGTATTGATCACTGGTATCTGTGACTTTCTGATATTGGTGACGTAATAACCGTTCTGAAAATATTCGTCATCCCTAAATAGGCGCTTCGAGATAAAGAAGTCTGAAGGCGACAAAAACTCAATTTGGTCTCCTAGCCAACCTGAAGAGGGGGGGTATATTTGCATTCGTATTTACACCCAAGCCGTTCTGTAAAGTCCTAGTGTTACTGTATAACGGGACGTTAATATAACTTAACTAAACCAAACTAGCCGATCTATAATAGTACGTTAGTTTTGATCACAAGCTCAAATGCCAGTTATAAGGCCCAATGGCTATTGAAGTTTGATCCATATGTTACTTTGTTTATAGTTCTAAACACTGATTGTTGCAAGCCTTGATTTGGAATTTTTATAAAATTTCTAATATGCTTTCATGCTTTTAAGATTCGAGAAATATTTCAGAAAAATCTAATGACAATAATGATAGCAATTCATTTCCAAATATGAATTCACTAAAAATCCAGGTGGCAACTCTCGTCACCGTACTATGTAAACAACAACATGATAGGGATGCCGGTGTAAATTTATTTAATTTCTGTCTGATTAATCTTTGACTTTTTATGGAAGACAAAATTTGCTTTTCATGTTGAAATAAACATGCATAGGTGTCATAGAATTTTTCTTTAACTATATCTATCTTAATTTTGTTCAATTCATAAACCTTTAAAATGACAGAATTATCGTCATACCTTGCTTTCATCAATTAGTTGTCTGATACTTTTTTAGTGTAAGTCCTTAACTATGGTTTCAAATTCATCATTTGAAATTTTACTGCCCAGAATATTTTATAAGTTGCCTCGTGTTTGAATAGTTATAATTTTGTTATATCAAAAATATGGTACCAATCAGTAACGTTTTACATAAAACAGTTTTAAAATATTCATGAATTCATCTGTTTGAGGTATATAAAAGCATTTGAGCCGGAAAATGTATTTTTTAAAATTTTTTTGTTTCCAAATCTTATATTATTCGAGTGATTGTGGGCAAAAATATGAGAGAGAAAAGCATTTAATTATTTGAAATTCATGTCATTATCAAAAACATAAGATTTAGGATTATTAAGAAAGCATCTCCTAATAAAGGCATGTTTTCATTTTATAATATAAAAAATGGAAGTAAATTGTTAAAACTTTTGTTTATGGACAGTTGTAATATATGCTGACTGTTAACAATTTATTAATTATATGGGGCTAAAACATAAATTTGAAAGAAAAAAAAAATAATGAGTGATAATTATTTCTTGAGTATGGTAGTCATTCTAAAGTAAGAAAATTCTATGGATTGAAATCTCAAACATATACTGTCAAAGGATTTGAAAGAAAATTGAAAAATATTTTTTAAAAACAGAATCTGAATTGTTATTGAAAAAGATATTTGAAAACTAAGTTTTCTTTTCTCCCCCCCCCCTTCCTCTGAAAGCCTTGTTTAAAAGAAAATTATGACTTTGATACTCTTTTAAAGCTGAAAAGATATATTGTGTAAGTGAAAATATGAAATTATATTATGCAAATATATGATATTCTACAATACTCAGTAGCTACTTTGATGTTCTGTTTTTTTCCTAGAAATAAGTACTGTATTTGTTATAGGAGTAAAATGGAATATAAGTGTTTTAATTAATGGTCGAATTTTAAATTACTTTTTTAATCTGATGCCTTGTCAAAAAACATCAATAAAATGTGGTTTAGCTAATAAAGTAGTATTCATTTGCCATATATGTCTATAAAAATATTTTTGTTTCTTGATGCAAAGGCTGTCTATTCTTCTTTTTAAAAAATAATACAGTAGACTTCTATTTATTATTATATCAGAAGTATGCAGTGCAAATGAAAAACTTTTTTCAGATGTTTTATTTATTTATTAAAGTAATAATTTAGATGGTGTGTTCGTTATGGAGTCAGCTTCTTCTTCTCTAGTAAAACTTATTCATTTCTTTGACAAAGTAGATGAATTCCAAAGCTTGAAAACATGTTACAAGATAGTATTTAAAAATCCATGTAATATCTATTTGTCATTTGATACTGCTGAAAAAATAAATTTTCAGTGCCATTCAGGCATAGACAACTTATTGTGGTGGACAAGAAATGCATAAGAATTACAATATCTTGCATATGGCATAATAGGAAGAAGCTAGCATCAGTAATATATTTATAGTATCGATGCTTGATAGAGATATACTTGAGAGAGAAAAATTATTAGTTTATTTATTTGAAAATCAAAATTTATGTTTTGTGAATTAACAGCCAGGTAGCTATTTCTTAGATGTTTCCAATGGATTCTAAAATATACTTTTCTTTTGTAAATACTTTAGGATCAGCTAAATTTATCAAATTAGGGGTGAGAGGGTGGATGAAAGGAGGAGATGTTTACAGCTAATAATAAAGTAAAAGAGGATTACTTGCAAAAATAAAATTAATGAATTTTGAATTAAATAAAATATAATGAGATACAGAACTCGCATGAATGTGGGGAAAATTTAACTTTTATTAAAAACTATTATTTAAAAAGTATCTAATATGGCAGAAATCAAGGCCAAAGAATGAGGAATTCCAAAAATATGCTCATTCTACCGGGTGTCACCCCCATAGTGAGATAAAATCGTCGAAAATTGATAGTCTCGGGATACTGAAACAAACAGTATAAGTGTGTATATATTAAAGAATAAATCATTTGGGCTATAGAATCATCTTTAAAAAATATGAGTCATGATAAGATATAAATCATTTCATTTTAAACTGCAAGCTTATAAGATTCAAAATGATTTTAGGGATCTTTATTAATTTTGGTGTTCCTGAACCATAGCCTTTGGAAAGAGAGTGATGCGATGAAGCTTCACTGGTGAGAATTTCATGATGGAAAAGGATGTTGACACTCTTTAATAGTCAAGAAAATTCCCATTTTTTTAGAGGGAAAATTAAAATTAAAACCAAAGAAATGCTTACATAACAATTTAATTCAATTAAATTTACAGCTGCTAAACCCAAGTGACATGGGAACCATCACAATACAAAAGTTTTTTTTTTTTTTTTTAGTTTGAAAACAGTTGATTTTTAAAAACATAGGTAAATTGATTTTATTACATATATATTTCAGATGAAAATCTTGCTGAGAGCCAGAAAAAAGAAATGACAATTTTTGGAGAGTATGAATTAATCATATCTGATTATAGATATGAGAAAGTAAGTGTAAATTTAGTTTAGTTTTGAATGAATGAAAATTATAGACTTTTCTTTTTTTTAATCAAAAAAGGAGGAGGGTGTGTGTGTAATTTAATAATAAAGCAGCAATAATGTTACAAATAACTTCACTTATTTACTAATAAGATAATCTACCTTTTAAATATTTTTGAAAGAAATAAAGTTGCAAAACAAATAAGCTCATCAAAATGAAACTGTATATTCAATTTACTTTGTTTTCTTACTGCATCAGAAGTCTATTATGAGAAATTATGTAATTAAAAAAAAATTTGACCATAAAAGAATAATACACTTAGTTAAATGCAAAATTTTTAATAAAATACATTATTTTAAGTGCATTTTTTATTCATAAGTAAAATTGTATTTTGTTTAGCATAAATTATATTTTTGCAGCTAATAATTTGAAACTAAAGTAGCCTAAATTTTGCTTTTTATGATATGACGTATCTTCCTGATTTAAAAAAAAAAAAAAAAAAAAAAAATCTTATTACCAAATGGATTTCAAAAGTTTTTCAAACCATATTTTGCTGTCATACTGCTTAGAGATTACAATACATTGTCATTATTTATTTATTTTGGATTAAAATTTTAACTGTATTAATCTATACATTTATTTCTTTTTGCAAGCCTAAATTTTTAATGATAAAATAGGAAACTTTGCTTCCTTTCCTTAGTCAGCTTTAAACAATTATCAACTTATCTTCATGAGCTTTCAAAATGTTTTAAAATAGAATATAAGGATTATGTTTTTATGAAGCAAATTAATGATTTTATGATATATTCTATTCTGAACCCCTCCCCCTCTTTTTCTTTTCAGTCTTCATAAAATAATTTTACAGTAAAAAAAAAAAAAAATCTTTATATGATTTTATACACAATTGTCATGTATACTTAACAATTTATATTTCGATAATTTTTAAACTGCATGTAAAAAAATTTAAACAATCCATTTATTTATTACTTATTAAACCTTAAGCTATTTTTAAGAAAACAGCCTTCCCAGTAATTTTTAAACTGTCCAGGGCTTTCAATGAAAATTAATTTCAACTTTTTAAAATATCCTATTTTAAAATGCTATTACTGTCTCATTATTATTGGTGCTCACTGCCTTTTCATTACTAATAAACTCTAGAAAAATGTATTGCATTTATAACCTTAAAGATTTTTTTATGAGTGAATATTTCTTTTTGTAATTTAAATGTTCCAAAAATATGTGGGTACTAGTGTTTATTTAGGGTTTTTTTTTTTTCTGTATATCATTAATTTTCAACTTTGTATGAGAGATGTAGTTAACTTTTAATTTTGAAATAAACTTATTTGAGTATAATAGTATTTTTTCTGTAACTCTCCATTATATTTTATCTTATTTTTGCTCAATTCTTTTTCAGAAATTCTGTTTATAGTAATATGTAATTAAATAAATCACCACATTTTCCAGATAAAATCATACAAGTTAAAGATAAAATAATCTTTTATTAAGTCAGTGAATTCATTTTGTTATATAAGGAACATTTTATTAACTTTATTATACAACTAATTCCTCTGATCATTCTCTAAATGCTGCATAATTTGAAATGTGAAATCTCATATGAACTTCCAAAACTTACATAGTTTTTATACTAAAATGTGTTTTGAAAAATATAATATTTTTTAGAAATTGTTTTGTTGTCTTAATTGAGTATTCAAAAAGTTATGGAAAATAAGTTTTATCAAAGACCTTGAAAGCTCTTTAAAATATAGTTTTGGCTTATAATGCTTAGTTTTTAAAAAAGCCAAAAAAATTTAAACTTTCCTTTTTCTTTTTTCCAGGTTGTTATTTTTATTGGAGGCATTGTAAGTTTGCAATAATCCAAAGACATCTCAGCTTTCAATACATACATCTTACAAAAAATTGCAGCTGGAAATCTCTAGTCATGACAGATATACATTGGACATTTCTATCTTCTGGTTGCCGTTTCTTACATTGGCTGTGGTTAATGTATAGTATGACAAAGCTCACTCTCTACTCATTGTGTTATAATGATTTCGCTGATAAGTATTATGTTGGAGATACATGCATGGAACCCATGTTTTGGTTTGTGGATCATTTTACAAAAATATTGGGTCCGGTAAGTGTTCCACAAAATATTATTTTTCTATTATATTATACCTTAAAGTTCAATACTGATTAAGTAGTGAGAAAATAAAAATTTTGAGAAATAAATTTTTGCATTCAAGTATATTGAAACTTGGCTAATACCAATTCTAATATAGTGTTTACAGATTTCATTCAGTATCATATACTGTGGTTCATAAATAATTTCTTGATCTCTTCATTTTCTTGTAATTTTTTTTCCTTCAAAAAATGTGTTACATATCACTTTACTATCACATTCTTTTAATTAGTTTCTGTATTGATGAATGACATATTTTATTTCAAAATGTTAACTGCCACCTGATTTATCTGTGATTCACCCTTTCTATCTAATTTAATTAGATTATCTCTTTTGTTGAGTAAAGTGATTATCTAATTCGATGGATGGTTCAAATAGCAGGTATGGTTCCTGACAGTGAATATGTTAAGAATTGTCACCATTTTTAACTAATTTCAGCTTAAAACATTGTAAAAATTTAAATTTTGTGACTGCTTTCAGTAATTAATAATACTTGAATAGTACTATTAAATATTTGTTACCTTTGCTCTTTATTTATCAAAACAAATCATTCGTCCTTTAATTTATATAGACTGGTTAAGCTTAATGTAAAAATATTTGGATGCCTTTGGATATCACAAAACTGTATGTAAATATAGTAACTTATTAGACATTACATTTTGAAATAATGTAATCTTGCATAATTTTAATCTCATGATATTATATTATTATAATATCAGTGATTTCTATGAATAATGATTGTTGTATTTTCATTACTGTTAGTTTTTCTCAATTATTAATATACTTCTGAATTCAATTATTTTAAATTTATATATCACATTTGTGTATATACAAATATTTCCATAAATATTATTAAAAGAACTAACAAATTCAAGATATTAAGGAAAATAAAATTGGCTTCTTCAAGGGAAAATGATTTTTGTTATTGCTTTCAAATGAATATCTGTTGTCTCCTGAACAGCATTCAAAAGTCATACTAGTCAGAATGATAGAATATTCTAAATACTTATTAATACCAATAGATTCGATTTATTCCTTCTTTTTTCTCCCCTTCTTCGATCTTTTCCTGGCGAACCAGATTATTTTGTGCAATTTTCTCTTTCTCTCTCTCTCTCTCTCTCTTTAATTATAAGAAAAAAATTTTAATCATGAGTAATTTTCCCACAATGTACTTTCAAACAAAAGATCAGTACTAAATTTGGATCTTTCCGAAACTATTTAGATTATTTGATAAAACAAGAAAGCCTGGTTGTTTTAAATTTATGTTCAAATCAAGTTAAAAATATATTTCTTCATGTTTTTGAAATTTTCACGAACTTAAATCAGTCAATTAGAAAAAAAATTATTCAAAAATTCAATATGTTTTACATTTTTTTTTGTATCTAATAACTACTCTAACAAAAGTGGAAAAATTAAGATGATTTATAACTCTAAATAATAAGCAATAATATTTCAATCTATAAATATCCATAATTTTTAAAGTGCTGTAAAGTAATAAAGTTTCATGCACAGCGCCTCAAAATATGTTGAAATTGGAAATGGTTATTGATTTCTAATTCTTTTTACTATAAATCTATTTTGAAAATATTAACTGTGTGATGTTATTGTGTTACTGTTTTAAATGTGTTGCTAAAAAAACACATTGCATGGATTCAAATGTTAAATTACGGAGAAATGTAATTGCATTTAAATTATTTGCACTTAACATCTTCAAAATTGTAATATCCAAATTGTTTAAGATTAGAATGGTGTATTTTATTTCATTAAACTGTGAATGTTATGCCAAATAGCAGTATATAAAAATATTTCTAACTTTTATGGAATATTGTACTACAATATATGTCTTAAATAAAGTCAGTTTATCAGTCATAAAAAGTTTTAAAATTGTGTATTTTTAAGGGACAAAGCTACATTTAATCTCCATCAAGCAAAATTTTATGTTCAAACAATGGTATCTCAACAGGATTGTGTTTTTTGCAAAAGCGAGTTTTCACACTACATAATTCTGGGGTTGTGAGATATTTCATTCTTTAATAAGATATTACTTTTTAGAAATGCATTTGATAATCTGCTTATGGTTAGAAATGTCCTTAAAAACTGTGAAAGATGTTTGCTATCAATGTACTTAAATGTCTTTAACTATTCTGTGAGAGACAAAGATAAATATTAGAATGGTTTATTTCCTTGTCTTATTATTATTTTCGAAATCTGTTAATTTGTTGAACTAGTTTATTGTTACTATTGCTAACTGAAATATAGGCTATTCATTGAAAATGAATGTTTGTAATTTATTGTTTTCATTGAAATGGCAACTTTATGAAATAATCTAAATACCAATGCATCCAATTAAGACTTAACTCTGGTTAAACGTTAATGAATTTGAAAAGTTTCAAGAAAAACTGAAATGTAACAGTATGTTCACATTTTTTTTTTTAAATTCATTTCTAGGCCTCTGATACATACTTGGTGTACCTAATCTTTAATTAACTCCTGTTAATGGGACATATTTACATTCTTGTTGCAAAAGATGCAAGAACTAAAGAAGTTAATATTGTTCTGTATAATTGTGGTTTATTTGTGATAATTTTTTTTTTCAATAGACTCTACAACTTAATTTTTTTCCCTTGTAGATTTGTGTTGCTGCTGTGATTTTTCTGTCATCCTCGTTGATAATAATAGCTTATGTCATTGGTCTTCCATTTTATTTAAGGCAAAATTTCTATGTGTTAATTATAGCTTTGACACTTGGTCATTGGCTTCTCATATGTGTTGTATATTATTATTACATGGCATTTACTACTGCTCCAGGGTTTCCACCTCAGGTTTGTTGCTCATATTTATTTTTCTTCAAAACAATATTAATAAAATTCATAGTTGTCATTTATTATTTAATGTTCTTTTATAGTTAAGTTCTGTTTCTGCTAAATTTTATTAATAATTATAGTAATTCGTAAAGGTAGATTTTCTTAGATATGAGTAAACATCAAATGAAGTAATGTAGAACGGTTTAAATCACTAAAACATTGATACTTCTTTTTAAAATCTAATTCTGATATTTGTGTCAAGTTTCTCAATATTAACAAGTAAAATAAAGTTTGAAAGGTATTTTTTATTTAAAATGTTCATGCCTCAATTTCTGTTCATGTCTTTGTGCCTTTCACATAAAATAACATAGGTGTTTCCTCTCTCTCTTCTCATCTCATTCTAATGCATGTTTCCCCAAAGCATGATAAAAGCTAAGAAACTGGAAATATATCTAAGGCAAATGTTTACCTGACAATGGTCGCATAATATTAATCATCAAGTTTCTCTCTTTACTTAGCAAAACTTTTACTGCCTTTGAAAATGTTAATTTGGGACTGTGAATTAGTAAGAAATGATCAAAGCAAGCTTTCCTTTCTCTTTTTGGTACATTAATAATAATGCAAAGGCTTTTTATTAAATTTGATTTCCTTCAGAATTCACTCTCCATGTGGTTTGAATGAAAACTTTTTTAAATACAAAAAGTGAATTTTAATTCTAAGGGACAAGGAATCATATTAATAAAGCACATATTAGTGATACCACTTCATTTTTTAAAGAAATGATTATTGCTCATGTTTTTGAACACACAGAATTTTGAATAGCCAGAATGTTTATGCTTGAAAACTTTCTGAGTTGTTCTCAAGATTTGAAAAATATGGAACTTCAAGGAGACACAAGGAAACTTCCTGAAACATTCTAACTATGTTTAAAAAAATTACCTTACACATTTTAACTATGAATCTAAAAATAATGATAATTATTTTTAGGTCTCAACTGAATTTCCAAATACTGGAATATTTAATTTGCTTTATTTTATAGTTGTATTAAATGAAGAAAAAAAGAAATTTATTTTTTGAATAAACAGGTATTAAAAGAGACTGTAGGAATTCAGTTAATTGCAAACATTTAATTCTTTTAGAATCAACAACCATGTGATATTATTAATATAATTATCAATATATACAGTTTATTCAAAATCCTGTTATGTGCATAAATTTCTTATACCTGTTTTAATTTACCAATTAGTCTGTTCATGTGTAGAAATATAGACGTATATAATTCTGTTTGATTAAAAAAAAACACCCTGTATTTATTACTTTGCCTGTAAAAAGACGCAAGTGTTTCTCAAGCATAAAAATTAGTTTTCTCATATGAAAAGAGTCTTTTAACCTTCTTCTATTCTTAATACAAAATCATTAATTAAAATGTAATATGTTAATGCTAGAAGATATTTTAATAGCATTCAACGAATATTATTAAAACTTCAACGAAGAGAAAGCATTGCATCTAACAATAACTGTCTATTTAAGAATAATTTATATCGTAAAACGGGATAATATTGCCCCAAATATGCTTCAGACTGATATTATTCCAATAGGAATCTTTTTTGCACTACAAAAATTTGTATTTTCAATTGTGTATCGCATCCAGCTATACAGTAGTGAATTCTTTAGAATAACCCCGTAATGCTCGTTTATTTGCGACTCGTTGCCTAGAGTGCTATTACAACGATACTCGGGTTTTGACTTACCTTAACGAGGTACAGTATGTTAAACAAGAATCTTCTGGGAATTGAATTCAAATGTATAAAGGTCAAAAATACATTCAGTATCCCTGCATACTTATAAATTATGCGCAATCTAAATTGCAATAAAGTAGACGTCATAAACAGTAAATTTTATTACGTTATTTGCATTATTATCTAGGACATTAAAATTATAACATGAAACGTGGTGTGCACTAATTAATTTATAACTTCTCGGTCACATTTTAGGCAAAGGAAAACCAAGTTAAATGTGCAATGTTCTCTTGATTCGGTAAAAACTTGCTCTAGCTCTTCGGAATTAAGATGAATATAAAATTTCGTTGTTTGTTTTTTCTTCGGGTGCATCAGTTATTAGTATGAAGTGGATTCATCTTTTACTGCAGTGACATCTGCTACTTTATGAGAAATATTGACCAATAGTATATGGAGTGTTTCTGAAGAAATTGTTTTCTATTCTCGTAAAAGAAAACTGGTAATGACTGTTATCAAAGTAAAATGCACTTCAACGCGAATTCGACATTACATTTAATCCCACAATAGCTTATGCTGTCCATTTTATATTTGTAATTCGACAAAAGGGTGCACAAAACGCAAAGGTTTGACTTTAAACTATAGATTAAGTTGCAACTATATTTGTGTGTAAAGACAGGGAATAACGAAATAAAATGTGTTGTTATTTTTAATACTATATGTGCGGTAATTTAGCCTATTGGTATTATTTCGAATGTAAAATGTATTGTTTTGAAAATATCCGAATACTTTTGATCAGATATCTTCACATTTTTCTTTTTATTTGGAGCTTGATTGCGTTTCATCTCTTTCTTCTACCATTTTATCATTCAAGTGCTAATTTTTTTTTTCATATTCTCAATAATTATAATAACGATTAAATGTTTTTAAAAAGCCCAAAACTATTCCTTGTGGCCGATTATCAAAACCGATCTTTAGCGATTAGTACCATTTGGGCCTTCCGTTAGAATGTCGTCTTGTTTCCGATCAATTCAATGGCGTAATTAGGGTAGAACAGACAAGGTATGTGCCCTTGACGCTGTTACCAAAGAGCGCAAAATTGAGTATAAAAATTTAGGGCAGGTGCAGTCTTATTATTTTTACACATATGAAATATAGTTGGAGAAAAGAGATTGTTATCTTCAAAAAAAAAAAAAAAAACTGACCAAATTTTGAGGAATTTTCATTTTCTAGAATTTTCTGAAATAAAAAGATTTTTAAAAAATCTTTATACGTCTTCCTGGGAATAATATAATTCGAAAGTACACCAAATTAGACTCTTGAAATGTGGATTGTTATCATAACACAAAAATTGTAGAGGCCGTGGTGGCCTGGTGGTAAGGTATCGGCTTCGGAATCGGAGAGTTGCATGTTCGAGCCCCGATTCCACTGAAGAACCGCCGTGTATGAGCGTCTGGTGCACGTTAAATCTGTCAGGGCCAAACATCCTGCCAATGGTGTGGTGTGGAAGTTTGGAGAAGGAGTGCCATCTCTCAGGTGTCGTCCTCGTCATCTGACCGCGGTTCAAAATTACGAGATCCGACCCAAAACAGCCCTAGTGTTGCTTCAAAACGGGTTATTAATATAACTAAACTAAAAAAAACAACAAAATTGTAGATTTCTATCAAACTTTTAACGGAATTTGTGCCCTGAAAATATCTTTCATTCATGTGTATGTGGACATGATAATCCAGCAGCAGGTGAAAAAAGCTACAGAGATCTGGTTAAGAATAGTTTTGTCGTTAAAATTGTAGTTTTATAAATGTTTAAGTATCTGTTGATCGGTCTATTCGAAAATATGTAAACGCTATAATTAATTAACACCATAATCTTCATGAAATAAAATTTATGTGGTCTTATTACCATGACATGTCAGTTAATGTTCTATATTCTCTTAACATTTGGTTCTAGTCAGAAGAAAGAAAAGTATCAAAAGTACTCACTTTTGCCATGATTCTCAAAGATACCAAACTTCTCAGTTTTCATTTTTACATTAAAATGACAAAACGCGCTATATTGAATTATTGACAAAGCAATCTAGGGACTCACCTTTAGCTGTATTATTATTACTGTTATCTCTAAATGCTTAAATTCTGAAAAGCTTAAAAAAAAAAAACTTTTTTAAAATTGTTTCCAATTGAACCTCCTTTCTCTTTAAAGATGATTGCAATAATTCGAACTTCTGCACATTATCGCTATAAAATCGATTATTAGATGGCATCATCAAATCTCAAAAAATAACTAGTGCGCTTCTCCGTTCATTTTTAAAAGCATTGTAGATCAGAATGTGCACTGCGAGAACATCTCGAAATCGAAAGCTAACGTTAAACGAGTGTTTTATTATCTAGATTAAGATTTTTAATGAGTTAATCCCAACATGTGCTTTCTGTAGAATCCAGATAGATATGGTTTTTTTAATTTTCAGTTTTCATGTTTTTATTAGTTTGTTTTTCAGCAATGAAAATCAGCCTGCAGTTTATGTTTAGTAGATCAGTTTACTATTATTTTAAAACTCATACGTTATTAAAATTTACTATAATTTAAAATTACTTTGAGGAAATATTCATGCAGATGTAATCTATAATTTAAATAAAATTCTTTCTCTAAAATATTGAGTTATCTTTGATTTTTAAATACATTTATAGTAACTGATTCTTATCGTATTTACAGGGTGCAATGATTTCTGAAGCTGTCTCTATTTGTAAAAGATGTATTGCACCGAAACCTCCAAGAACTCATCATTGTATTGTATGTAATCGTTGCATTTTGAAAATGGATCACCATTGTCGTATCCTTTATTTTCAAACTACTTTTTATTTCTAGTATCACATTAACAAATATTGCAGGATATTAAATGAATTTTATTTTTTTCTTCAAAGAAAAGCTAATGCAATTCTATTTGGTATGAATACTTAATTATACAATATTGTTGATGTAAACTTCGTATTTTTCCATTATGAAGAGATTAGTTTTCAAACTTATTAGACATAATTTTATACTTGTTTTTTTAAATTAATTTAGCTTTGGCTTACACTATTGGTACATTAGTTCTCCTTATGCTAGAAGTTGCGTTAAAGCCCATACGTTAAACATAGTGACTTCTCATCTAAATTTGCTAATGCAGTTATTAGATTTGTTATTGTTAGCCACAGTTACCTTTTCCCTTAAGCCACTACTACTATTCCCAATGTAGGGCTTGAAAGGAAATATGAATGAAGAAGGTATTACTTCATGTTGGATTTACAAATGAAAACTTGGTTTAGAATTTAATGCTAGCCCAAATATTTCCAAAAAACTTGTTAGCAATATGAGACAATATTATTTTTCTAAAATATGTTGAAAAGAGTAAAAAATAAATCTTTTATATTCTTTTTAACCCCTTAATTCACATAGCATGGTTAAATAACTGTGTTGGCCACTTCAATCATCGGTATTTCTTCATGTTCTGTGCATATGCATGGACAGGTATTGTATTTGTGATTATATTTGGAATTCCTGTAGCGTATGAGCACTTTTTTGGAAATCCTGATGTAAGTATTTTGCATATTGTTTGCTTTTTTTCTGTTGTATAATACAGTCTTTGCAAATGTGACTTAAATATATATATTTAAAAGTATTTAAAGAAACTGTAATGAAATTGCATGTACTTATTATATCATATAGAAAGCATTGCTTATTTGAGTCTGTGTGGAACATTTGGCCAACTATCACATTATTCCAGAAATCTTAATTTATTTGCCATTATAGAAAATAAAATGAGTTATTGATTTAAACATGGATATGCAGTTCAAAATAAAATCCCATTGCCATGTTTATGTGAACTTTTTAGAGCCACCTAGTAATGATTTAGTTGTATGATGTCAGATCTAGTTTTAAAAATCTATTCTTTTTGTCGAAAGTTTGATTGTTCTATTAAATTAATTAAGATTTATAAGGTCAAAACATAAAAATCACCTTTCACACTTCACTAATGTTTTTGAAAGTGAAATATTTGTTGTGTGCCTTAAGTTATGAAGCTTTGTATGTTCCAACATCTTATACTTTTCTTTTAATAAAGGGATGAGAAATGTAAAGAAGTTTTTAACAAAATTAGAATTTTGTTATGGTGAATGCATTTTTTTTAATAAATAGAAAAGGGACTGAAAAGATCAGAAATAAAAACTTAATTCTGAAAAGCAAAGTGAGTGAAATATTATGAGCGAGATTTTAACAAGTTTGAAAAGTATCTTTAAAGTGTTTTCATGCATGTAATATCAAATGCATTCACATATCTTTCTATCTTATTATTATAGTTTACAAACAGACTTGGATCTTCTAATATTAACTAAGGTGTTTTCCTTTGACACAATGCATTTTGTATTTATAATTGAGACTAAACTTCATTTGGCACTCATTTATTAAATTTTTAATGCATGATTTTTAATATTTTATGAAAGAATACTGCAACTTGATGCTGCATAATTTTAGTTCAGCATGTTCATGAAAGGATTAACTCAAGGAAAATATTATTTTTATTTGCTAAAATGTAGCTGCTTGGTTATATGTTATACTTGAATCAGTTGATTGCATATAAGTTTAATGAACAGAGTTTTTGACTTCATTAATACCACATACATAAAATCGTTGAAAGTTTATCAGAAAACTTGCTTAGAATTCGAATTTAAATCATTATTGTCAGTACTTTTACCTTTATAATTTTATACACTGAATTAAGGTTGTTATTCCCATAAGATAAAGGTCCTAAGGCTACTGCCTCTTGTAAGGGAGCCTTTGAAATCCCTTTCTTGTTCCCTTATTAAAAATTAAAACTTGATTAATAAATATCTATGTACCAGTTAAACTTTTCAGTAAATTTAACTAAATGAATACTTTTCTCTGCAGATTTTTTTAATACTAAAAAATCCGCCTGGGAATTCACTATTTTTTTATTATTATTATTTCCATGACTGAAGTATTATCGCATTTTTTATAATGCCGTTTTAACTTTTAAAAATTTTAATAACCCTAGTAAATATTAATGGATATTTTCTTCTTGTTTATCTGTGATGCCTTTTGATTCATTAAGCGTGAAAAATAGAAGATTTGCAGGCATATATTTTTATTTCTCATACTATATGCTTTACTTTAAACTTTGTACAATATCCATATTATAGGAGAAAACCTATCGACTTGACTAATTTGCTAGCCATTTCAAACTGATGATAGTACATATTTATGGAAATAAGAACCCTGTTTGTTGAATCAAGTTCCTCTTTTACTCCTTTCTGCTTCTTATACATCTATGTGATTATTTTGCTTGCCGATATTTCATTTATGTTGCTGTCAATGCCTTACTTATCTGCAAGCTCCTTTAGTAGCAACAGATTTCTCTTAGAAATTACCTGTATGTCTTCCCTGAAAAGACCTTCTTTCTTTATATACCTGAACCCCTCTCTTTTATCTAGAGAGAGACATACTGTTTGAGACATGTAGTTTGCACACACATGTCCAAAATACCTCTGTTTTTTTGGAAAATATCATTTACCTTAATAGTCTTCAAACAAGTCTCTCTCTGGACTGGTGCTTCACTGTCACATGTAATAACTTGACTTCCCTAAGTACACCAATGTTTTTTTTTAAATTCTTAACACTAATTTTTAAAGAAGCACTGTAATTTTAATCATCAATTGAAGAAGCGTTGTAATTTTTAAGCCTAATTTTATGACGCTCCCTCTTTTCTCTAATACAAGTTGCACTGATGGGAAAAAAAATCCCAACACTGGGAAGGAGATGTGCTAGATAAACGAAATTTGGTAGGCGTGTATATACATCTGAAAGATGACGTCGATTCAAATTTCGAGCTACACGCGTAAGTGTGGCGCTAGTAGCGACACTATGAACATGCAAATGAGTTTTGCTTTAAATAAGCGCTGTAAGGTTCGTGATCATTATTTACAGTTGAGATTTGACGTAGTGGGTTAATGTTACTCAAGGATGCCTCTGAGAAGACGAAGAAGCCATTATCAACAGCTCACTGAGTTTGAACGAGGTCGTGTTGTAGGGCTACGAGAAGGTGGGTTTTCTTTCCGCGATATTGCTGAAAGACTTAGCAGGAATGTATCCACTGTGCATGAGTATTGGCGACAGTGGTCAAGGGAAGGTACTGCCTCAAGAAGACCATGTTCCGGGTGGCCACGTGGTACTACTGAGAGGGAAGACCGTCGTATTCGGCGTATGGCTGTGGCTAATCGTACTGCGTCTGCAGCTGAAATTCGAGCTGCAGTTGGCACCCCAGTGACACAACGAACTGTTACAAATCGGTTACTTCAAGGACAGCTCCGAGCCAGACGCCCTGTACAGTGCATTCCACTGACTCCAAACCACTGCCGTTTGCGACGTGAGTGGTGTCAAGCTAGAGCTTATTGGAGGACGGAGTGGAGATCTCTTGTGTTTTCTGATGAAAGCCGGTTCTACCTTGGTCGCAGTGATAGCCGTTTGTTGGTTAGAAGGAGGCCAGGTGAACGCCTGCTAGTGACCTGTCTGCGGCCTAGACACACAGGGCCTACTCCTGGAGTTATGGTTTAGGGAGCAATTTCGTATGACAGCAGGAGCACTCTCGTGGTTATCCCATGCACCCTGACTGCAAATTTGTTCGTCAGTCTAGTGATACAACCTGTTGTGCTGCCATTCATGAACAGCATTCAAGGGGGTGTTTTCCAACAGGATAACGATAACGCTCGCCCTCATACCGCTGTTGTAACCCAACATGCTCTACAGAGTGTCGACATGTTGCCTTGGCCTGTTAGATCACCAGATCTTTCTCCAATCGAGCACGTATGGGACATCATTGGACGACAACTCCAGCGTCATCCACAACCAGCATTAACCGTCCCTGCATTGACCGCCCAAGTGCAACAGGCATGGAACTCCATCTCCCACAAACTGATATCCGACACCTGTCAATGTCACGACACAATGCATGCACGTTTGCATTGAAAATTTTGACGATTACACCGGTTACTAATGTACCAACATTTCACATTTGAAATTGCTCATCTCGCCACTGGCTCTACCTGTGAGCTTGAAACTTTGATCAATTAAATATGTTACCTAGACAAATGTATTCCTAAAATTTCATTACTGTACAATAATTTTTTTCTTGGTGTTGGGATTTTTTTTTCCATCAGTGTATTTATAATATTCTAGTATTATCTATTAGTATTGCAGAATGTATCTACAACCAAATGAAGATTGTGATTTGTTTTCTTAACATTAAAGTAATTTTTATCAGTTTTTCTAAATGTGTGACAAATTTAAATGTGAATTTTGGTTATTAATGTTAATTCACTTTGGTATTTTAATTTGATTGTAAATTGGTTCTTGTACAATTAAAGCATTTATATCGCTTGCTAAAATATCTTCATCCATCTTGTAAATGCATTTATGTAATGAATCCCCCCCCCTCCTTTGTTGTTGTGTTCCTACTGTTTATATTCATTACTTTGTGTTAGAGAGTTTTGAATTTATTTTAAGTATCTAATTCTAGCTATGTAATTCTTTTCAGCATAGCAGAATTACTCCAATTGTAGTGAACATTATTAAGTTAATTTCAAGTCACATATTTTCCAAGTATTCTGTTTTACAGGTATTCTAAATATGATTCTACTTTTATTTTATAGTTGTTATTTTGATTCCGCGATGAATATGAAATATGTTTTGAAGAAACTTCAAAACTATGCAATTTATTTGGTTTCTTGTTTTGTTTATTTGTAAAGGAAACATTTGTATTTTTCAATGTGCTAAATCTGCAATACGTGCTAAATCTGCAATAGCATCAATTAACAAATATACTTAAATTGGGGAGGGGGAGAGTTCTTTTCACAAAATTCCAATATTTTCCAATAATTAAAGACAAAAAATATATTTAGATACCAATATCTAGCCACTAAATCTAATTAGTTGAGACTTATTCTGATACATTTGCATAATTCTCAAAATTATTTTTAATTATTAACCTTACAAAAGAATAGATTCTTTTCTCTGTTCTCCATTATCTAATCTGAATAATAATTGTTGTTACTTTTGTTGAATCTGAAAATCAGATATTCAATACATAGTCTTTTTTCCTTTAGAAAACTTGTTTTAATGTCGATTTTACTTCGGAACATAACATAACGTACGCTTCTCAAAGAAAGTTAGAAAACTGTATTAAAATAAGTATCTAATTCTGTGAATGGCTTGATTTAATGAAAACATTAGGTTTTGTATAGGAAATGGAACAAAAATATTCTTTTCTTTTATATTCTTAAAAATAGTAAATGATTCATTTATTGCCATCAATGTACAGTGTTTTTAGAAATTGTGTTTCAAGACATCTATAATGAATTCTAATGAAAGCTTTTCACAAAATTTAACTAAACAAATACTGAGTTATGTATTATTTAAAGCAAAAAAAAATTAATATTACTTCGTATTTATATTATATCAAGATATAGTTAAAATATTTTCATTTTCAAAATAACTTGCATGCATATTTTACATAAGGAACTAAAGCTCCAAAAAGTTTACAAAATAATTGCATGGAATTTCTTCCTCTTATGATGAAATATAACAAAATTAAATCTTAACGAGATATGTTTTTAAATTATTGCCATTATAAATGCTATAATTTTTATTTTCCATGCTATAATTTTTCTTCTTAATTTTTATTTTCTTTCTCATTTAAACGAATGTTTTAACATAAATTAACATTCGTTTATTGTAGCTGCATTCAAAAGTTATCGTTTGGTAAAATAGTATGAAGAAATTTGCTCCCTGCAGAAAGACGCCTCTAAACATGAAAAGGATTTTATTTTATTTATTAAACACTCTGTAGAAAACCATCCTTTTGCAATATCCCTTAAAAAATAAATATTGCAAAAAAATAATCCTGAATTTTTTTAAAGAAAATTTCATTAGTGCTATTTTTACTTATTTTTGACAAACTTTTTTAAAAAGGCTTATGGAAGTCCTTTGTAGCTCAATATCAAAATGTATTACTGATACATTTTACTCAAACAAAATTGAAACGACTGAGTAACTTGTATGGTTTGTTTCGTCAAATCTTTGTTCACTCATTCTGTAATTCTTAATTTTTTTTTTTTTGTACAAACCATTAGAGGGGAGCGATTAGTGGACATATGGTCATCCTGATTATAAGAAGTGCACAATGTTTCTTTTTATTACTTAATATGTAAAACTGTACATAGGTGACTGCTTTCTCATTAACCGTTTTGCTGTCTTAGCAGGAATAGGCAGCAAATATGTTTAAGCTTTCGAAAATCTCTGTAACGAGTGATCATTTTACATATTTAACAATTAAACACTTTTGTAATGTTGAAATCGCAGGGCAAACAATTTAATATTTTTGTTAAGAATAAGTGATTCCTGGTGCCACTTTATGGTTAATGACTTTAAGTATCCTTGGACATAACGGTTTGTTTTAATCTCTAGTTAGAATTTATATACTTTTGCTCATTTCTACTCTTTAAAATTACTTTTAATTTCTTCCATCTTAAAGCATAACTGAATTAGCTATTTAAAAATTTTTATTTTATAGAAACAAGGTATTATGCAGCTAAGTCCGCCAACAAATTCTACAAGTGATATCAATGAATGGCCTGAAACATTGTATCATTCCTGCATTGTATATGCTGCTCTCCTATGTGTTGCTGTTCTTTTTGTACTTGGTGGTCTATTAGCATGGCATGCTCGGCTCATTTCTAGAGGAGAAACTAGCATTGAAAGCCATATTAATAAGAAAGAAACAGCAAGACTCTTAAAGGAAGGCAAAGTAAGTATTAAAATTAAGTCTTTCTTTTTGTAGAGCCTAATTATAGGCATTGATACCTAAGTTAAAAGCTCTCCAAGTGCTCGCTTATTCTTATATAAATTGTTATATACTGAACATTCAATTTTCTTTTCTTTGTAGATTTACGAAAATCCATATAATCTTGGTGTTGCAAAAAATTGGAAGATTTTTTTATGCATTGGCTACAATGGAAGGTAACATGTCAATTAATTATTTTTTTCTTATTTTTGTGTATTAATTAAATTTGGTTTACAATCAGGAAGTGTTTTTGTGCATCATTAGTCTATTTTTAGCTCTCTTTTCCCTTTATAAGTTTAAAAATTTTATAATTCACATATTCTTACATTTGCATTTATTTTCTTAAGGGTTTCAAGAAAGATGCAAAGTCTTGATCATTTTAGGAAAAGAGAAAACTGTATCGTTTCACAAAATATATAGTGGAATATATTAATGATAATTTTTGGATGATGTCAGTAAGAAATAATGATACCATATTGGCAGTTTTGAAAAATTAAACGGTTCCTTGGTGCTTTAGGCAGGAATAATTTATTGATGTCTGTTTGGTGAAATTTGTCAAAAGATTGCTTTATGATGAGAGTTATATAAACTCTTGTTTAAGTTATAATATTTGATAGTGATAAATAGTTGTATGAAAAATCAACAAAAGAATGTTTCTATGCCTTTACGTCTGGTATAAATGCATAAATAATTTGATACTTTTATTTTATTTCTTTGAAACATTTTTTATGTATTTATTAATTTTGATGGAAATGTGGGAGGTGAAATGGGCTCGGAATAGAACCTGAGATCTTTGGATTATAAGGCCGATAACATAACCACAGGACAAAATCATGCTCATCTCCCGTAGATGTTATCTGTCTTATTAAGATATCACCACAGAAAAATGATTAAAATATTATTGAAGAATTATTTAAAGAATGAAGATTATTTATTTCATTTGATAATTACTATTCTGTTTATTAACATAAGATGTTAAAGTATACTTACCTAAATATGGGCAGATCTGTAAATCTATAAAAATATATTTTAAAAGTAACAATATGGGAAAGCAATTTATATTAAAAGCATTATTTGAAAGAGAGATTTTGGTAATACCTAAAAAAATTTACTTCAAAATCGGATCTGCAAAGAATGTACTTATGAATGTACTTTCAGCATGATGCAAATATTGACTAAACCTTTGATCATTCATTCAAATGAAATGGTATGTAGAATATTGAGTGAACAATGCTTCTATATATCATAAAAATAGAAGTAGCCTCAAATGTTTTGCAAATGTTTTATTATATTCACTGAAAAATATGGCAAAGGAAATAGTTCAGTAATGTTGCTAGAATATTTACAGATCATCAAGAGATTGGAAAAAATAAACCAATTAAAATTTCATCCGCGAGGAGGAATCATCATTTATGGTGTTGTTAGTGATGTAACCTCTGAAATGGAAAATTTAGCATATAAAATTACTACAGGTACAAACTACGCTTGTAAAACTGTAAATGGCAGTTTCACAAATACTGTACATATCGCTCATTGGTAGCCTGGTTTATCTTAGCATACATGTGAGAATGCTGTTCGACGTGTGGCTTGTCTTCGCTCATAAATTATAGCACTCAAGTACCCAGCATATAAGTCAAAAGCATTTGGCTGTATGAATGGGAATAAAACATGTGTTCTGTAGGTTTTCTTGTGAAATTAATGATGAAATGATTAAACCTGTCATGTTTTCATTAAAGACATAAATTTTGTTTCCTTGTATGTATAAAGAAATTTTCTTTTGGAATTAGGATTTTTTTTCTAAATTTTGAATGCATTGATTTTAAAAAAATGAGTGAACATGTTATACTAAGCCTTTTTTATAGGCTACTGTAATACTAATGGCACATAATATAATAGACCAATGAAAAGATGAAATAGGCGATGCAAATCTGAAATACAAAGTGGATAAATAATATTAAAGAAAAGTTTATAATATACCAACGTAAGACATGTAAAATTCTTCACGTGGGCAAATGATCACTGAAATTAAGGAAGAGGTATCTAGTAACAAGACTTTTTTCCTATGTTTATGAGGATGGCAAAGTGAGAGCTAGGAACTTTTAAATGTTTGTGGTGAAGATAATGAAAGAAGAATGAGAAAATTCCTTAAATTGCAACTTTTTGCAAGTTCATTTCACGTATGATTATATTTCTTGCTTCTTTTTATATATTATTGGCACTTTTCTTTTAACAGAATTATTTTTCAACTTTACTTTTGTTGTATTTTATTCTCTCTCTCTCTGTCTGTGTGTGTGTGTGCGCGCACGCATTTTGTCCCCACCCGCTCTATGGTTGCTGTCACATTTGCCATTATGGCTCTTGAATTAAGTCAGATTATAGTTGTATTTAATTTTGTACATTGTGCTTGATAATGTTTTTGTTCAAGAAATGTATAAAATTTCATGTGACTGAAACCTAATAAATGAGTTTCAAAAAATATAACTTATGCAAGTTTTGATTCAATAGAAAAAATAAATATAAGCATCTTTTTGAAAACGTGATTAACTTTATATTGCATTTCAAATGCATTATATTTTTGCAATATTCTATTATACTGATTTTCTTTTATGCTGCTAATTTAAATCCACCATTATTTTCGTAAAATTAATATTTAGTAGTTTGCCCAGCCTCAACAGCTGAACCGATTACGCCACTTAATTTCGTGACTTTGTGTTTATAGCTAAGCAACCAAAATGTTCTATGTTTGTTGTGCATGTATAATTTAAACTAAATTGCATTTTATTGTTCATAATATAAAATACATTGATCATCAATGTTGGATAGTATAACTACGGTTAGTTATTAATTTCTGTCACTATTATCACATTATAAGAGAACTATTCAAAATATATGGTAAGTTTAAAATCTTCTCTTGATAAAGAAAACCATCTATCTCAATTTTCAAAAAATTTTATAAAAGTGGGAAAAACTGAATTTTTCGCAATCCTTAAAGATTTTTTCCCCTCCTTGTATGTTCTTACCAGATGTGTGAAAAATCAACTATTCATTATTAATTGTGAAAAATCCATTTTTTTTTTCTCATAAAAGTTTGGAATTTGAGATAGATAATGCTGCTTGTGACATGAAAACCCTCTTTAAATCTAAAAATTCCTATTCGAATGCACTGATTTTTAATAAGATGTATTTTTGATTTTTCTTTATGTGTAATAAATTTTAAAAGTTTGAAAATCTCAACATTATAGGTTGAAGGGCGGCTGCAATTAAATGGCACGATAGCGGCTTCATCTGTAAACTGGGCCTGATCCATGCTTATGTACTTTGATCCCATACACAGTGTCTGAAATTGCATTCTAATTAATTGCATTGATTGCGTGAGTTAATACTTATAGAGTTATGTTTGTCACATAGGCTGTGTCCAAAATCATCAAAAAACCATGGCTGCTTAATCAGAGGCAGCTCGTCAGTTCAGAAATTAGCAGTGCTGCAAAACGTATTTATTATTTCAATTTGAAAAAAAAAAAATCCTCATTTCCCATAAAAGCCAAGAATTGTTTGTTTTATTTATTTATTTATTTATTTATTTAAAGAAAGATGTTAAGTTCGTTGGATTTCAGAAATTTTAAGTAATCAATATATGATGCAATTTTTTTGTTGTTCTTTCAATAGAAAATTATATGATGTGAGGATTCAGCAGATAAAATTACCAGAACTTCCCGACATATTCACATTTTTTTTTCATGGTCCGATCAGCTCAATAATGCTCTCCCAAAATTGAATATCAAATAGATGTGCAATAAATGATCTGCAATAATCATCGTTTTTATACGTAATTTTTTAACATCTGTGACGTTCTTATTATAATTTCAATCAGGATAACATTTTAGAAAATTGCCCTCATACTTCTTTTCAGGAAGTGACTACTCTACAAGAAAAACGGAATATCAAATAAAACAAATTTATTTTTGCTCAGATATCAAGAATATAATTCAAAACTCATTGGGAAGGGGGTTCTGAGAGAAAAAAAAAAGACAAACATTGGATAAAGTATAAAAACAAAGAATTTTTTTTCTGCACTCCTATTCTTGGCTGATTTGGCTGCTTCTCTAGTCCCACTAAAATAAATTGGAGAAAGGATGGAATGTTTTCTCCTAATCAATTGTGTGTGCAGTGGATTTTTACGAGTTGTTTGCCGACAGCTCGAACTTGTATTTCTTTTGCTTTTTGTTTCATTTTCTAGCTTTTTCCCTTGTATCATAATTAACTTTTTCATTTTTAATATAAGGTCAATTTTTTTTCTTTCTAATCAGTGATAGTCATCCAGTCCTTTTTAACTGTATAATAACTGCAAACTGTATTTTATATTCTCTACAGTTGTTTGAACTTGTTGGCTTTGTATTTTTTTTTTAAATGCTTGCATTAAAAGAACATGAATATTGTATGGCATAATGTTTTAAAAGTTGGAAAATAATATAATTGCATGCTTACTTTTAAAAAAAAAAAATCCCTTCAGTTTAATGGATCTTAATTTCTTCTAGACCATGGTGGCATATTTTTCTTCCATTTGCTGAAGAACCCTTAGGTGATGGTTTACAGTGGAGTATATTAAACAGTGTTGAAGATTTGGATGATGAAAAACAAACTGCCAAAGCATGTCTTATCAAGATATCATGATGTAATGTTTTTAACATCTCAAGGCAGATGGTTGCTCATTTCATTTGTCAATGTATCACCATTTCAAGCTCCCATTTAGTGTAAATTTGATGAAACTATTTGATATTTTTGATATTTCTTTTTTACATTGTCATCTGACAAATTCAATTTGGAAGTATTAAAATTTAAAATGCTCTATTTTTTGTTCTATGCTCTAATTATTTTGTAACAAACATTTCTTAAAGATATATCATTTTCTATTTATTGTAAAAGTGAATTTGCAGTAATTCACTTGAAGAAGCTTTAAGTTTTTTTAAGAAACTCAACATTACTTCTGATGCATTCTAGTACATCTGACTTTTATCTGATCACAAAGCATTATTTCTAAAACGTTATTTGTGTTGAAATAGAAAAAAGAATTAAAGAGGAAAGAATTGAAATTTGATATTATTTCATAATTTCAAAAGTACTTTACATTTAAATTTGAAACTGTTTTTCGACCATCAGTTTGGTAGAGTCTTAGATTTTTAAAAATTAATACTACTTTTTAAATCATTTTATGCATTATTGAAAAGGAGCCAAAAGAGCAAATTTCTAATGGTTGCTATTATCATCTGTCAAATTGCATTATACTAGTGTAAAAAAATTTCAATTCTGACCGTTTTTACTTCCTTATTTATGAAGTATAATAAAAAAAATATGGTAATCGTCAACAATTTGACGAATCTCCACGTTTCAAATCACCCTGAAACTGAAAAGTACTTTTTTTATTAAAAAAAATTATGTCTCTGTGAACACAGTAACTCAAAAACGTTTTGATATAGACGGGTGCAATTTGATTATTAGCTTTTATACCATATTAACAGATTTCTATGGAAGTTAGAACGAAACCCAATTAGAAAAAATCTGCCTCTCTGGCTTTCGAAATAGAAAGTAACAGTTAATTACATAACGATAAGAGCCAGAAAAATAAAATTTGGTACGCATATTACCAAATTATTCAGAGATTGACAATTTATCGATTTGTTTTGTCTGAAGCTTGTGAATGCAACAACTCCAAAACGCAGTGATTTAAATATATGACATTTGTTATATTATTTTGCGACTACCACTGTAGTTCCGTGTCAGATTTCGGTTTCAATTGGTTTGAGAAAAGACATCCAAAATGCATATGCAGTTTTCTGATACTTCTGTGTTAATCGCCAGAAATTACACGAAAAGGCTGTTTCATAATATGTTAGCCAATAACACATGCGGGCAACTTTACTCAAGTGCATTAATTAGAGAAGGAAATGATTTGAATCCATTAATATCTATGTACCATATTTATTGACTTTTAAAAAAAGGCAATATTCATAAAACGAGAAAACGTATTAATAAAAAAAATTATTATATTTAATTCCAGATAAAATATTACCTGATTTTTTTAATGTATCCTCTTAATTTTTTTATTCATTATATATATTTTTATATATGATATGTTGAAAAAAGTTTTCTTTTCCCTTTCCTGAATTATTTTGGGCATGTTATGCTTCTAAATCAATGTCGATCCGAATTAGAAATTTGTTAATTTTAAGAAATTTTGAAAAAGGTCTCATATTTTTGTTGATGATCTTTTAAAAATTGACCTAATTTTATTATAATGGCAATTTACTTTTCTATTTTTATTGTTTGTCAATTTAAAAAGATATTCTTTAATTTATAATATAAAATGGTGAGCAAATACAAAAATAATTTTTTAAAAACATATATATTTAAAATTCAAAGTCTCTATATTTTTTAATAAAAATTATGCATTATTTTGAAATGGCATAAAAACGACATCTTGGAAAATATGTGATTATACATATGCATGTATATACAAAGGTGTTTATTTTTATTTATTTATTTTGGATAAGATGCTTAAGAAGTGCTTGCTTTTTGCAACAGTTTCTCACTCTACATCCTGAGTAAAATCAGAAGACTGAAATGTCCTTATGATTTGCAAGAAAAATCCACTATTTAGTAGATGATGTGATTACCCTTGACTACTATGCAAAATTTATTTTATCTGCTCATGTAGAATACAAAATTGTTAACGAATTGTTCATGCACTACTGATTATTCATTTTTTATCGTCAATCGCAGCTTCAGAATCATTGCCGACAGCTAATGGCATATAGCTAAGCGTCTCCTTAGAGTTTCCATCATGTGTTCGATTGGATATAGATCCGAGCCTTGAAGACCAATCGATGAGTTGAATTCATTCGGTAGCTTTGCGACAGCTACTGAACGATAATTTTTAGAATTTTCTTTCATGGAGAAAAATTGAGGGCCAAGGAGCTCTAAAAAGCCGCACGTGGAGAAAAGCAACTTCGGTGAAATATTGGGAATTACATTATAAGGGTGGGACAGGTAGGACAAGTGTATGGATGCCATTATAAAAAATGAAAAATCAGTTAGTTACATTTAAGAGGGAAATACTCTCCTTATTCCTTGGATTTTTAAAAAGGAAAATTATTTCAATCAAATGTGCAAAATTATATCGGATATAGTTGTTTTCACAGCCTAGAAATAAGCTAGGTTTCTAAAAACCAAATTACAAATTTCTGTTACAGAAATCAAATGATCAAAAACCCCGTGAAAATTAAAGTTCTTTAAGGTCCTTTCAAATATTTGTAACTAAATAGTGGCGAAGAATATACTTGAACATTCTCAGGTGATTTTAGAAAAAAAGGATGATACGTCGATTAAAATTGTTTAGGAATTTTTTTTAAGTTATTGCTAGGTATTTCTGCATTTAAGTTATGAAATGTCACGTATTCATTTCTAAATGCATATTGTCTCTCTTACTTCTTACTATAAGATTCGAAGTATTCTTTCCCTAAGGATTTGCATTAATGCTTTGAGCTAATTTCGCTTGATATCTATATTCACAGTTATTTAATCGGAAGCGTATGACTTTATTTATACAGTAACTGCTACTGATATGTGTATCTACTAAATGCTTGCACAATATATATATCTATATATAATAGTAGCTTTGTACTATACTCTATATGTAAATGTGTTCTAAAAATGTGTACAACTTAATAAATGTTATTTCAATATATTCTTTCGACTTCCATAATGTAACTATATCACTCCATTGTTCACTAAAGCTCCACTCATTTGTGAGAAAGTCTTGAGCGTGTCATCCTGCTCATCTTGCTTCCTGTTCTTATCGGTAACAAAGGTTGATGAAACTAATCTCACATCTCTGTTCACTATAGACATACATCAAGATGAAATGCCAAAGCTTCTAAGTTCATGTACAGATAGGTATTGACTTTTGATGTTTGAGACAATTAATGAGAAATAAGAAATGTTTTCCAATTTTTAAAGAAATATTATTTTCGTTTGTTAATGTTTTAAAGATATCAGTATCAAGCTATCAACATTTCGGGTATATGTGGGTAAAACCGTAATGCATATAATTTTTCCATTATTATTCGCATTTGTGACTATTTCTTCATTAAATTAAGTGACTTTATACATTTTATCTTGAGTCTTTTAAATATGACGTCAATGAAATGTTTCAAATACACAAAGAACTCTTAAAATTTTTTTAGTCAAGGAAAAGGGACTCATTTAAGTCACTTTCAACTGTTTAAAGTAATAATGCATCTAATTTTTTTTGAGAAAGTATGGCAAAATTTCATTAAAATCTTTCGAAAGCCTCTGTAAAACTAATTTTTTAAACATTTTTGTGCTTTGCATTTATGATGCCTTTTGGATGAAAAAGTCGTCAATATTTAATAGCCCATGTACACTTATCTCTTCTAAAACTTATTTAACGCACTATGTGCACTTAGCTGTATTAATATTTGGAGCAGATATGTGTATCTGGTGCCTGTTTGTTCATCAGCGCTTTACAAGGCCGATTATTTGACTTAAAAATTAATGGATTATGCACGAATTACTTCAAAAAACGGAAATATGCATCTCGAAGCAATGTTTTCGAAACTTTAACTTAATTAAAAAATTAAGTGAGTTATCTCTTTTTTGTGACATTTTCAGATATTATTCATCTGTGACATCTCCAATTTTTGCATCATCATAAAATTTTAGAAATAGATTTTTAAAGATATAAATTTAGCTATTGGGCAGTAGTTAAGTAAATTGTTTAAATTTAAGAGCAAATTGTTTTAAGTTGTTTATAAAATGATTTGCAATTGTAATTTTTACTGGTGAAATTAATTTCAAGCCTATTTTGCTCTTCCATTAAATCTTTAAATCTATTGTTTTGTTGAAAAGAATCCGTTATATTTCTTAGGTAGCTTCTTTAATTAAAACTTTTATTTTATTCTTAAAATATTAAAACTGAGTTGTGATTTTATAGCTTATGAATATTAGATTTCCTTTCTCTCTCTTTGAATGATTTTAGGCTCTTTTTTTTCCCCCTCAGTATTAGATTTGTTCGGTTGCGGATTTAGATGTGTTGCGGAACTGGATAATGTACGTTGCGAGTACCTTCTTTTAATTACTGGACAATTTAGTCACATTTTAACACAATTTTAACTTAATGAATGTATTAATAAGTGATTTTAGTTTATATTGTTATAATTATTCCAATAACTATATGAAAATATTATTATTATTTTATGTGAATGTGAATTGGAAAAAGGAATAAAGTAGTTAAGATTCTGGAAATGTTCACTGTAATTATTATTTGAAAATTTCTTTATTTGGGAATAAAGGCATTATTATAATAGATTATAAAGAAACAATCAATTTCACACTATTATAAAAAAATTATTTTACAGGGCCTCACAAAAAGAAAGCATAAAACCTTAGTGAGTGATTAATACTCCTTTATATTATTAATAAATTATTAATGATTTTAATAATTAATTGTAAACACACATTCTTGATCTAATACTTTATAATTCAAATAATTTGTATTTTTTTGCAAATTTATTTATTTGACAATCAAGCAGGCTAATAGCATTTTTAAAAGACAATTCTGCAGCCGTCGTTAGCCGAAATGCCTCAGGCAGCAGCCTATTTAAAAATCTGCTGCTGGATGTGTTATTTGATATTTATTAAATGTTCAAAGTGATTATTAATATGAATATCTTGATATATGGACTTTTAGCTATCATGCAATTAACAGAGAGTGAATGAAATATCGGTTTAAAATATTTTGAGGTATATGCTCAAAAAGCATACGAAAAACAATTAAACTTTAACAATTTTGGTTATTTTGACAAGATTTCAAACGGCAACACATACTCTTTCTTATTAGAATGTTATCTCCATAATGGGAAGCCCGTAGTATAAAAGTCATCGGCTGTAAGTAGACGAAGAAGAAATAACAGCGCACTCACCAGATCAGAGGCGGTTTTCAGCACAGGCCTTAGCCTTGGAGGCGGTTGTTTAGTATCTCTATAGCTTGGGGAGAGAAGGATCAAAATCTTAATCTTACATTGCTGAGCTAGCGGCAATTATTTGCATTGAAGTCTAGTTCTCACGATGTTTTCCCTTACTTTAAAAAAAGGGGGGAGGGAGAGAAAGATAAAATCTGAATGAAAATAAAAACAGACAATTCAAATGTAGATGGAAATAAGCACGAGGGAAAGTATTCACGTATAATTATTAATAGCATATCTAAGGAACATAAACTTTCATACGAGATATAAATCGGCGACATCGAATCAGTGGTTGATACTGGATGACTGGTTATTTTTTTCTTATTATTTTAAATATTTAGTTTGTTAATTTAATAATATCGTTTTAGTCTTTATATTTATTTATTAGAAACTCCCTGAATACTGTGACTTCCGAAATTATTTAGTAATCATTTCTTTACGTCGTACATCTATCAATACTTATTCCTTCCAACATTTCATTTGGCTCTTTTTATTCATTCATTTTATTTCTTTTAAGAAAAAAGTAAAGGAAGAAAATTCCATATTCAAATCAAAGGGGAGATTGTGAACCAGGAAATTTGCCCCTACTTATCCTCGTGATATACATCGAAATAGATTTTGGGGTTCCTATAAAGGTCTAGTCACCACCTCCACAGCTTGTGCTGAAAGTCCAATAATCCATGCCATGATTTTATAATGTAAAATATTTGTAGATTTATTTTTAAATATTTTTTATTATATTTATGCTTTGAACTGCAATAAGGGAAACTCCGAGTAAGATGCCGTATCGGATTTTTCACGAAAATGACATTAGATTACAACCCTGATTCTACACCATCAGAGACCTCTAGTAACTTTACTCTGGGGATTCCGAAAATCCCCATTCCCTCATTTGTAAGATTCACAGTGCACAGAGATGTCTTTTTAAGTGATTACGGTGTAACTTTTAGGTGCTACTTGATAAGAGATAGCATTCAAAGAAAAAATATTTGTCATGTATGCATATGGCATTCATAAACCGCAAATCAAAACATGTTCATCCATGTACCAATTTATTTTTTTCTAATGATTTGATATCCTTCAATGCTTTAAAAAAAAAGGCGATGGTAAACTAAGTGAAAAATGAGGTAACTAACACCTTAGTACTAATTCATGAATTCACTCTTTTACCTGAGCATTACATAGACATTTTTTATTTAGTTTTACTGTATTCAACTATACTTGTACTCCAACCATATTACTTTTTTCAAACAGTACTTCATAACTCTCGTATATAATATGCAGAAAAGTGAAAGTACTCTATAGCTCAAACATTCTTTTCAACAAACTTATCAATTAATTTTATTGTATACTATCTGGTACCCGGCGCGTTACTGCCGCAGAAGAAATTATTTTGAAATTTAAAATAGCTGCCTTATTTAATTAAAAATGATATGAAGAAGGGTATTTATTTTCTTGTTTGCAATTAATACATTCACTGAAATTTAATGATATACAAGGAAGAAGTATAATTAATATTTATTCTTTTTTTAAATTTCTTATTCAAATATTTTAAGGTAGACAACATTTTTTTGTTTTTCGGTTTAAAGAAAAAGCAAATTAATTTCTTGGCTGTCTGAAAAGTGATCATGCAATGTACTCTTCACCGTGTGAAAAATATGGATTTTCTAAGTCAATCCGCACACTTGAAGTGATTGACCTTGCTCCTTGCTGAATCTTTTGACTCAGAGAGTGCAAGTGGAATGGGGAACTGCAGTCACGTGAAATCAAAAGGCATGTCGGTGGAAATAATGGGAATGTGTGGAATGAGCACATCTTCTCCGCCTCTCTGTTAAGAATACATAGTTGCTTCGATGACATTCAGGATCAATTTCTTTACAACGACTCTTTTTCCATTACAGAACTGGGGGAATTAATGCTCCCGAAAAAGAGTAATGAAGCAACGTAATCGTAATGAAAGAATGTAATTCACATAAATGTAACAAACAAGTCAGATCGGCCATATGAACGCAACTATATCATGGTATTCTGCGCATATTCATGCGTATGCTGTAGGCAACCATTGAACATTGCTGGAAATATGACCATTTTTCCAATGTCTAAAACATTTCTATCCTTTGCAACTGCATTGCGTAAATGAATGCATTTTTCTAAACGCAACGATTTTTTATTTAAGCCAATGAATAACAAATTTTTGGATTCAATTTTGGCATATATGTCTACTAAGTATTGATGGAATAGTTGACGTCATTTCAGAGTATAACTTGTTCCATTCTGAGGTATCATCATGCTTGTAATGATACGAGCGGGTTATATTTCTGAAAAAGACGCATAATTAAAACAAAATACAGCATTCAGACTTTCCTTAAAATTATGTATTCAAAATCAAAGCACAAGCATCCTTCTCCCTCCGCTACTCAAGTTCTTCTGCACCTATTATATAACAAAAAACAAGAACCCTTAACAGCTGCGACAATCTCGCCAATCATTTTTGCAGACGTCACCTGTTCAGAAATTCATCTCTAACTTTTTACTCTAATAGCTTAAATGATCTTCGTACTCATACTCTAAATAAAAGACTCTTTTTTACCGACAACAAATGCCGTTTTTATTATATGAAAAACTGTAATCATTGAACCAAACTCAAAAACGAAAGCAAAACACATTCACTAACTCCATGACAACAACAACAACGTTGCCAGTTTTGAAAACACAACTTGCAAAAACATAGATAATAAAAATAGACAGTTAATTACAAAATACATAATGTAATCTGAAATTATTAGAGTCAAATATTTAACATCCTCCCACTTTGCAATGTGAAATTTCGTATGAACATTGTAAAATAATCAAAAAGCAGGAAAAATTCTCATAAGTCTAATCTATGAGGAATTCTAATTGTCCTTCCTGATTTCGTAGTTGTGGGAAATTTGATGACACTTTGGTTCTTCCCTTCTGGTATAACAGGTGCATCATCAATCGGCTGTGCAGCAATATCTTGGCACTGAGTACCTTGATTGAATTCAGGCGGATTTTCTTCTGTGGACCGTAACTCCAAAGGAAAAAGATTTTGTATTGCTCTTATGACCTCTCCATTTTGCACTTTAAGTCTGACTCGTCGACCTTCACCATCTTTTCCTGGAAATAACTGTATGATTTTACCAAGAGGCCAATTTAATCTCTTTTTGTCTTCTCTTCCAATCAAAACAATGTCCCCTTCTTTTAATTTATAATTTCCAGAAAATTTTTTCTTCGCAGTTTTCAGAGTTCCCAGATATTCTTGGCGAAATCTTTTCTTGAAAGCCTGAGAGATGTTCTGAATATGAAGTAATCGACGTTTATAGAAGTTAGAATCGAAGTCATATTTCAGGGCTGGTTCTGATTTATTTGAAATTTCCCTTAAAAAATTTCCAGGAGTTAAGGCAGTAAGACTTGAATCCGCAGATACAACTGTTAAAGGTCTATCATTCAGTATAGCTTCACAATGACACAAAACTGTGCTCATCTCCTCATAACTAAGACAGGCTCGTCCCAGAATTTTCCGTAATATTCTCTGCATCATTCCTATGAGCCTTTCCCACCAACCACCCCACCACGGGGCGCCTGGGGGGATGAACTTCCATGTAATACTCTCGTTGGCACCTTTCTTTGAAATTTCATTGAAATCAATGCAAGTAAGCACATTACACGCCCCAACAAAATTGGTTCCATTATCGCTATAAACAATTGATGGTTTCCCTCGTCTAGAAACAAAACGATTAAATGCTTGGAGAAAGGTATCTGTGGTTAAGGATGTAACCAGTTCCAAATGAAAGCAGCGATACACCGCACAAGTAAATAGGCAAATCCATGCTTTTTTGCAATCTCTTAAAAATATAGGTCCAGCATAATCTATGCCTATTGTCTGAAAAACTGAGGCATCCTGTACTCGATCTCTTGGAAGCGGTGGTGCTGGTGGGTTGATATTCTTATTTGAATAACGTTTTGCAAGTAATGCAAGTTTTTAAAACGGAGGAAACAACTCTTCTTCCGGATAATATCCAAAATCTTTCTCTTAAAGAATTTAGGACATGAGAAACTCCAACATGCCCTTTTAACTTATGTTCTTCCATTATTAGACGTTTTACCAGATGATGATCACTTGGCAAAATAATTGGTGTTCTGAACTCAGACGTATCATCTCTTTGAAATATTGCAGATTTGGTCCTTATAATTCCATGATCAATGAACGGATTAAGACTTATGATCCGTTTATCTTCTATTCCATGAAGTGACTCCGATTGTATCAAATGAACCAAGAGCATTTCAGCTTCATTTATCTCTGGTACAGTAAGCTCGTCCTTTTTCTTAATTTGGTGTTTGCAGTTGTAAATAAAGCGACGTATCCATGCTACAAGTCTGATTGTCTTGCGATAACTTGAAAATCTAGTAGAAACTAAACTGGCATTAAGATTCATTAAGGACGATATTATCTTTTTCTTCCTCTCCAGAGCTATTGCTTCTTCATCGGCACTAAAATCTTCTTTTGGCCATTCTTCCGGTGATAAATATAGCCATTCTGGGCCTTCCCACCACTTAGACGCAATTAGATAAGAAGCAGAGCATCCTCTACTGGGCAAATCTGCAGGGTTCAAAGCTCATGGTACGTGCCTCCAAGATTCAATACGAGTCAACTTCTTTATTTCTTTAATTCTGTTGTGAACAAATACATCCCATACTTCATTTCTTTGTATCCAAGCCAGTACAGTAGACGAATCTGTCCAAAAATGAATTTCATCAGCTTCAAATTCATCCACTATGCTGGATGCTAAACGTGCACATATTGTAGCTCCAAGAAGTTCCAACCGATTCATTGTTGTTTCTTTCCTCCCACTAGGAACAACTCTCGATTTAGCTTGCAGCAAATGGATTTGAACATTATCTTTTGTTTGCACTCGGATAAAAGCCACAGCGGAATATGCAAATTTACTAGCATCTCAAAAGAAATGAAGTGAGACATTTTCAGCCTCAAGATTACAGTGTAACCATCTTGGTATCACTAATTTTTCCAGACATTTCAAACCATTCAACCATTTACAAAACTGTAACTTGGAATTTGAGTCAACTTCTTGATCCCAAGATAACTTTTCCTTCCATAAGTGCTGAAGTAAAAGTTTCGGGATAAGAGTTACAGGGTATGCTATTCCTAATGGATCAAATATTTTGTGTACAGTGGCTAGAATCTCTCATTTGGAAAGTATTCTTGGCAGATCAAAAGTGATATGAGAAACATTTAAGCAAAGGCAATCTTTACTTCGTTCCCAAATTATTCCTAAAACATTTGTTGTACTTGATGAATTATCTGTGGGATCACTGTACTCCCAACCACGTAATTCTAGCTTTCTTGTAGCTAAAGTATCTGAAGCAACTTGAATGAACAGTTGCAATTCTAATTCACCTTTTAAGCTTGTTAAACAGTTGTCTACATAAAAGCTCTTCTTTAATTGCTCAATGATGTCAACTTCATACTTTGGTATTCCATTTAGTTTTTTCAAAGTCGATTCTAGAAGGTAATGAATCACAGAGACAAGCAAGAAGGGACTACTAGTAACCCCAAATACTACTCTGCAATGTCTGTAATGCTTCAGTTCTCCATCACTACCATACCATAAAAATCTTAGATAGTCTTTATCCTTAGAGTGGAGACTTATTTGCAGAAATGCTTTTCTCGTATCGGCTGAAACTCCTATTAGATTCCTTCGAAATCTATGAAGAATTAAAGGAATCAACTCTATAAGGTTCAGTCCTTTCTCTAGACAATCATTAAGACTAGGTGACTTTATGTTTAGCCGATGCATCAAATATCGGCCTGATTCGTGTGGTGCTATTTTCTTTAACCACATGTCTATGTGGTAGATAATGACATGGGAAATTAATTTCACTTTTTGGTATTTCTTCTATGATACCTTCTTTTTCCCAACAACTGAAAACTTCTCCATAATCATCATAAAGTTTATCAGCTCTCAGTCTTCTTACAGTAGAAGCTAATCTTTTAACTGCCAAGTCATAGTTATCCTCCAGTGGCAGATGATTATCAAACCACGGCAAACTCCTTTTTCGTCAACTTTAACAGTTGACAAAAAGTAATCTCTTGCCTCTTCTTGAAGTTCGATTTTATTTTTCTTCTCTGAGGGATCTAGAATTCCTAGTGAATCTAAAGACCATAGATCGGAAATCAACATATCTTTATTCAACATGGATGTGACGAGCAGAGTTGTATTATCTGAGATCTCCTTCATACCATTTTTACCAAAAACTGTCCATCCAAGTTTCGTCTCTATGGCAGCAGGACCCGATGTAAGCAGTTTAAACCCTCCAGTCATTAGTTTGCCTGCAACGTCAGCGCCGATAAGAATTTCTATTGGTCCTTCATTTTTATCACAGTAAGAAATTTTGTGCTCTCTGAGCTCCTTAAGCCACGCACCTTTACCAACTGGTGGTATACTATTACAAATCACATCTTGGCCAAGAGCCTTAAAATTACAATATGTTCCATCGGCTTTGGATAAAAACACCGTAAAAACATCATGGTTTATATTATCAGTACATGTTCCGCCAAATAATGAATGGCTCAATTTTTCTTTACTCTTACTCTCAAATTGCATCTCATTTGCAGTACTTTTTAAAATATACGATCTTTGTGAAGCAGAATCTATTATTGCACGAGCCTGGCGTTTTTTATCTCGACCTCTTAAAGTAACCATGAGAGTTTGTAGTAGCACATCTGGCGCTCTCGCCAAATTGGCGAGAGTTTCATCTCGTTGAGGTACTATATCTTTACTGTCATCTTCTCTAATTTTAACACTATCTGAATATTTTGATGCAGCTGGGACATTTCTGCATAAAAGTATGTGATGTTTCTTCCCACAAATTACACATGATGTTTTCTTCCTGCATTTAGCTATTACGTGCACTCTATCTAAACACAAAAAACAACTTCTGCTATTCATAACCGCCTTTTGCCTTTCATTGAATGGCATCTTTCTAGCTTTAAAGCAATCACCAGATTCATGAACTCCGGCACAAAAATACATGCATTTGAATGTAGATCCGATGTTGCTATAAGTGTTGAAGCGGAAGATGTTTGAGAAAAATCTCTACGGTTTTTAAAACCAAAATTCTTAGTATTCCCGTGCTTAGGAATTTCATACTTAGTAAAACATTTATTAGCTATACTTACTCGCTCTTCTCCTTCAATCTCATCGAGTAAAAACGAAAGCAAACCATCTAAATCCATGCGATGGGTTGACTCTTTTTTAGCATCTTGTTGACTACTTTCGATTTCTCTGTTGCTGCGATTAATAGCTCGGAATCTTTACCATGCTCTTAGAATATCATCCGGCAATGAAGATTCGACTAAAGGATATAGCATTGCAGCATATTTATCGCGTGCAACACCCAACACTTCTAAAGCTCTAAGCTTTGATTCCAAATTATCATAAAGTTTTCTTAGGGAAAACTTCTGCGACGAATTTTTTAATAGCACTAAGGAGAGGAGATCTCTAACATAGACCTCTATAAGAAGGTCTTCTTTACCAAAACAGGATTCCAGCTGCTGTAAAGCTTTACTATAGCTTTCACCACCGGGAGGAAAACTTTTTATTAATTCTTCAGCGGACGGTCCTTTTTCCATAGATTGTAACAGATAAGCAAATTTGTCATGATCATCCAAGTTCGGATCGGAATCAATCTTTTTGAATTGCCCCCAAAATCCTAACCAATTTTTGATATTTCCATCAAAAGTCGGGAGTTTAAGCTTAGGATATCGAAGAACAGCATTTTGAGCCAAACTATCATTTATAACAGAATTATTATCTTTTTCGGCTAAAAGACAAATTAACTTAGATTCTGCTATTCTCCATTTGTCAATATAGCTTTCTGATTCATCAAACTCACTATTTATTACCGTTTCATTATAATCAGTTTTAAAAAGTTCTTCTCGATAAGCCTCTTCTAACTGCAACATAGGTTTTGCTTCCTCTTTAACTAACTTAAGTTTAGAAATTTTTTCATCTAGCGATAAATCTTTCTCACTTTTCTCGAAATCATTTAAAGCTCTTGTAAACAATCTCCTGAACTGAGATCGTTTGGACTTAAAATCATCCATTTTGAATAAGCAAAAGAATCGTACTTACAGAAAAGAGTCCTGTCACGGACGCCAAATGTTCAGAAATTCATCTCTAACTTTTTACTCTAATTGCTTAAATGATCTTCGTACTCATACTTTAAATAAAAGACTCTTTTTTACCGACAATAAATGCCGTTTTTATTATATGAAAAACTGTAATCATTGAACCAAACTCAAAAACGAAAGCAAAACACATTCACTAACTCCATGACAACAACAACAACGTTGCCAGTTTTGAAAACACAACTTGCAAAAACATAGATAATAAAAATAGACAGTTAATTACAAAATGCATAATGTAATCTGAAATTATTAGAGTCAAATATTTAACATCACCAATGGTGGTCAAACATCACAATGTTGTGTAATTAATAATTCATTGCTAATATTTTTTATTGAGTTATACACATATGAGAATGAAGAAAGCGAAAGGTATAAAAAATACAAATTACATTTACGAAAAATAAAAAGTCCAAAAGAAAGTAATATTTTCATTTGAAAAAAATGAAAGAAAGATATCATGTTACCTGTGATTGGATTCGTTTGCATAATATTAAAGTGATATATGTCCTGCCCTTTCCCATTAAATTATGGAATAGTGCAGCTCATTATATGGTGAGCTGCACTATTGATATTATTCAAAGACATGTTGAATTGTATTATTCCGTCGCTGAAGAATTATATCACGTGTATCAAGGTCTTCGTCAACTGAGAAGTTCCAACTGCTTTGAAAACTCGGGGGTGCTGTCAGAGTGGTGTGTAGTTGGCTCGTATTTGAATTGCGTAATTATCCGCTGGTAAGTTGTCGATTGAAGTTTTGAATAAATTTATCAATGAATTAATATGGTAGAAAAAATTTTGTGAATAGAATATAATGGAGTTTTTCGGTGACTGGAACTGCGCCGCGGCTTTGAATAATGCATCATCTTCACCCACAAAATATAACTACAGCGTCCGAAACGCGTTGAAATAAACAAACATGGTGATATATTTATTTGCCCATGAATTTCGAAAGTTGGCATGTATTGAAATCAGAAAACTTTGTCAACTGCAAAAGATATCGTTTGGAACGTGAATTAGATTTGCGAACATTCTGCAAGAGGTGGTTGGAATTGGAATCAGGAGAGTCTCCTGAAAGCAGTGGTAACAGTAGATCAGGTGGTGGATGTTATATCGGCTGTTTAACTTTGCCATTCGTGAAGCACATTCTTGGTATTTTATTGTTGAACTTAAGTGAACTGCAATGTCCACAGACCTTATTCATTTTTCCGATATTTACAATGGGATGCAGTCATCATATTGAAATGCAAAAAGATTCAAATCAACCTGTAGTATTCGTTAAGATCGAATAACTGGTAAACGTTCTTTTTCGATTCTTGCTCATTTTGGTCTTTTGATTATTATGTGCGTAATCGGATAGTACAAAAACGTTGTCTTTCGGTTCTTGCGG
This sequence comes from Argiope trifasciata, assembly GCA_026543055.1. Taxonomy (NCBI): domain Eukaryota; kingdom Metazoa; phylum Arthropoda; class Arachnida; order Araneae; family Araneidae; genus Argiope; species Argiope trifasciata. The sequence continues at coordinate 17,054 of JAPMOQ010066939.1, read as the reverse complement.
TATATTGATCTAGAGATTCTCAATCAGGTGAATTTGCAATTCGTAAATGGTCGGCTTCCTTACTCGCTTGCCGTTTCTAATTTGTTTGTGAAGTTTGAACTCGTATATTTCTACGTACTGCGGTGATAGATCTACTAAGTGATGGACGTTTTAAATGCATATTTTTTTAAGAAGCAATGAACACGATATATGTGTGTATAACCAAAATATCATTTGATGATTCACTGAATAAATAGAGAAATTATTGCTCGAACTGGAAAACATTCATTATATATAGCTTGTTCGACATCGATAATAATAATTTTATTTTTAATGTATGAGACAAACTCTGAATGTAATAATTTTATTATGGTTATAATCTTCGTGCAAGTGTGTAATCAATGATTGGCAATGTTTTATCGAAATAGTATAAAATACGAACAAACAAAAGCTCATTTTTATACATTATTATATACACTGAAGTGACAAAAGTCATGGGATAGCAATATGCAAATATACAGATGGCAGTAGTATCGCAGCGAAAAAGTATAAATGCGCAGTTCGTTTTCCAGGGCTTTCATTTGTGTTCAAGTTATTCATGTGAACAGGTTTTTCGTGATTTATGGCGGAAGACGAGAATTAACTGACTTTGAACGTGGAATGTTAGTTGGAGCTAGACGCATGGGTCATTCCATTGCGGATATCGTTAGTGAATTCAACATCCCGAGATCCACAGTATCAAGAGTGTGCCGAGAGTATGAAATTTCAGGCATCACATCCCATCATGGACAGCGCAGTGGGCGACCACCTGTACTTAATGACCGAGACCGCCGACGTTTGTGTAGAATGGTCAATGTTAATAGACACGCAACACTTCGTCAAATAACTGCAGGAATCAATGTGGGGCGTACGAGGGACGTGTCCGATAGGACTGTGCGGCGAAATTTGTCTTCCTTGGGCTATGAAAGCAGAAGACCGACTCGAGTGCCTTTACTCACAGCACGACATCGCCTGCAGCGACTCTCGTGGGCTCGTGAGCATATCGACTGGTCCCTAGACCAGTGGAAAACCGTGGCGTGGTCAGATGAGTCACGATTTCAGTTGTTACGAGCTGATGGTAGAGTTCGAGTGTGGCGCAGATCCCACGAAGCCATGGACCCAAGCTGTCAGCAAGGCACTGTTCAAGCTGGTGGTGGCTGCATAATGGCGTGGGCTGTTTTTACATGGCATGGACTCTGTCCTCTGGTGCAACTGAACCGATCATTGACTGGAAATGGTTATGTTCAGCTGCTTGCAGATCCCTTGCAGCCATTCATGGACTTCACGTACCCACACAACGATGGGATTTTTGTGGATGACAATGCGCCATGTCACCGGGCCAGAACTGTTCGCGATTGGTTTGAAGAACATTCCGGACAATTCCAGCGCATGATATGGCCACCTAGATCGCCCGATATGAATCCCATCGAGCATTTATGGGATATCATCAAAAGGTCCGTTCGTGCCCAAACTCCTGTACCATCCACACTTTCTCAATTATGGACGTCTATACAGACAGCATGGCTCAATATTCCTGCAGAGGACTTCCAACGACTTGTGGACTCCATGACACGTCGAGTTGCTGCACTTCGCCGGGCAAAAGGAGGACCGACACGATATTAACAGTCATCCCATGACTTTTGTCACTTCAGTGTATTAGATTTATGTATTCTTTTAGAATTGTAAAGCTTGGTGTTCTTTCATAATGGTAATGAAAGAAACTATTTATAGTATCTCTAATTCGTTGATATTCTTTCAGAATTGTTTAATGTTATAAAATGTTATTAAAATATTTTCTTTCAAAATTGATTAAGCATAACAAATATATTTATACCATAAAATCGTTAATATGGTTGAAAAGATAATGTTTTGCAAATTAAAATGGTGAAAAAATTATTCGCTATGTAATATTTTTGGAAGTTACTGCAAAAAAACCCCCCTAAAATTTAATTATAATTTAAAAACCCCAGGATTGGTCTTCCCAAAACTTTTTTGCATAATCTGTAATAGAGTTGTCACCTCCGAGAATGACTAACATGGTATCTGCATACAATAGCTAAAAAATATTAGCGTTTAACTTGGAGATAGTATTTCTACTGAATCTATTGAGTCTCCTCGGCGAGTTATTTGGAGATTAATCCTTGGTAAATAGATGGGGTTAAGATACGAATTTTTTTAAAATTTTATATATAATTGTTCTATTCTTATAACCACCCCGTAGGTGTAAACAATAAGCTGACCAAGTATCATCGCAATTCGTTGAACGGTACGGCAGCGCATAAGGTACGAACAAATAAAGATTCATTTTTATATATTAGACTTAGATAGCTATTCTAGAATGAAATGGAACTATTGTAAATGAACCTTTCAATTAAAAATAAACATATAAATATTAATTAAAACAAACAAACAAATGTGATGCATATATGATGTATATATTCTATTTCTTAGGTATTCTGTTTTTTAAGTATTTATTCAAATCCTGTTATATCTGTTTTTTTTTCTTTTTTCTTTTTTTCTTTTTTTTTCAAATTCTGTTACTTCTGTTTTAATGTTTTAAGCTCATTTTTTTCTGGCGATATTACATTTCTTGAGTAATTTATCGTAGAAATTATAAAATATTACATTCGATATTTAAAAGGATGTTTATACTTTATTTTACTAACACGTAATACAAGTAGTATTTGGCACCTATTACATATTCTTGTAATAAAGAAGTTTCTACTTTGTAAATCCTGAATTATACAGAATTTCAAGAAGTACAAAGAGAAATGAGGGAAACTGTATGTCATATTGTTTACATACATTTTAATGGAATAAGAAAAAAGTGATAGATGATACCAGATACATAAATATAACTACACAAAGCAAATTAAGAGTTATTATTCAACTGCATATCATATTAATTGAATGCTCGAATTCCAACAGTTTCCTACCAGCATGAAAAACGGTCATTGTTTACATGGGTTAAATTGTCATTTATATATGTACGGACTGCTTTCACACTTAGCAGATTTTTTTTCTGGCGCTGGAAGCGTGCTTCGTCAAAAAAGGTCTTCTTGTTTTTCATCATTCCTGACATGCTTTAATTTAAAATAAATCTTTGAGAACCCATCTTGTACAATTTTGTATATTTGGTCCATGGGCTTTTGCATAAGCGGAAAATCGGGTTGTTGATATATCTCGTTAAACAAGAACTTCAACCATAACAAATATTTTCTAGCGTCAGAAGCTGTCATGAACTCTGCAAACGTCGTTGAATTCATATATCCTCCAGTAGCTTGTTTTACCACTTGATTGTACTTCCATCGTGAAAAAAAAAACTACTATAGGGTGCGCCAGAGACACTTACTTTTTGAAAAAACTCCCGAGAGGTGAGTTGGGTGGGTAGAGGAGTGATACGTAGAGCTACTGGGGGGGAAAGTCACCAAATTTGTTTCTCCTTCTAGTCAATTGCTATCATGCTCTAACATAGAGAACAGCGGACCTTCGCCGTCTAGAGCTTCTTTTCTAACGGTCGTTCACTTGCCGCTGCGCAACGTGCATTCCGTGTTCTCTTTGAAATTTCTCCTCGCAGACCCGTTCCTGACCGTGATTCCATGGATTAACTCATTTTGGGAGTGTGGAAGTGTCGCTAAATCAAGAAATGGACATCAACGGACCACCAGTGAAGCAGTCCATTCTACGTTCTCCCCGGCGTTCGGCTCGCAAACACGCAGTTGCTATGGGAAATTCTGACACCACTCTTCGACGAATTCCCCATCACGACCTTCAATTTCATCCCTATAAATTAACTGTTGGGCAAGAATGAGCTGAACGCTATTTTGTTGCCCGTCAAAATGCATGTGAAATGCTGCTTGACAACCTGCCTGAAGACGCGATCGTTTTTTCAGTGACGAGGCTCACTTTGAAATCCCTGGCTTATGCCGATCGACCACAGACAATGGCTAACCTCAAGAACAACATTCGCGTGGCCATTGCCAACATACCGATTGATATGCTGCAAAGAGTGGACACGAACTTTAAAAATCGATTTAATCATTGTATGCGCAATGGGCGTCACCATTCAACCGATGTCATTTTTAAAACTCTATGAGAAAAAAATTGGGATATTGTGTTCTCAAATAAAAAAAGAATTAAAACAATAACTGAAGTACTTTTGCTTTTATTGACCTTTCAAATAAGTGAGTTTCTCTGGCAGACCCTGTACCATGCAAGACCGGAATGTTTTTGCTCAGCTGTAATTACCTGCATCAATAAACAAGAGGCTTCTGCCGTTTTTCTTATTGTATACAATTACACGTTCATTGTTAATGCAAAGATATCTTAATGTTGTTTTCACGATTTCCGAATCAGTGCTCGTCTGCTGCCCAACTTAGAAGACACTTAACTCACTGCATAAACAATATCTTATCAAGTTTCCGGGCCGCGGTGGCCCGGTGGTAACGTTCCGGCATCGGAACCGGAGCGTTTCAGGTTCGATACTCGATTCCACCAAAGAACCGCCGTGTGAGGGGATCTGTTGCACGTTAAATCTGTCAGGCCAAATGTCCTCCCGCTGGTGTGGCGTGGTGTGGAGAGGGGGGTGCCAGTTCAGGTGTCGTCCTCATCATCTGACCGTGGTTCAAAATTACGAGGTCCGTCCCAAAATAGCCCTCGTGTTGCTTTAAAACGGGACGTTAATGTAACTAAACTAAACTATCAAGTTTCCATCACCAAATAAAGCTTACTTCCAGCTGCTGATCAGTATGGAATTTCACTTTCGAGAGGCTTCGGCTTCTTGATCTTTATCATGCTATCACCATTTAGCTGTTAGTAGTCAACTTTGAGGCTCAACATCTTTACCGGAATGGTTAAGGTTTTGTTCTATAACATCATTTGTGTAAACTTTCTTGCTTAACAGAAGGGATCTACCTTTTGATTGATCAATTTGCAGACCAAGCAAACATCGTCACTGTAATACTGAAATGTCGCATGAGCCCGCCAGTTAATGTGTAGAATACTGTTTCGTCCTGAATAGCGACAATGCCATCGTCAAATTAAATCGCCATTAGAATCTTATGCCTGAAATAAATGCATATAAACAGGCAATGGCAGAGTTTACTTGAAATCATGCCATACTTTTAGCACCTTTGTAAACTTGGGATTTCGACAACAACTTTATTCAATGTGCATAATATTCGAATTATCTTATATATAGAACTTCTGCTATCATATCCTTCAGGTTGATGCATATATATCTCCTCGTTAAGTCATCATAAAGGAATGCCATCTTCACGGCTATTTAAAATAAGTTTAGAATTTCTTTAGATTACCATTGTAATTACAGCTAGAAAAGTGTTGTAACGGTACACCGGGCTATGCTTCTCCGCAGCCAATATCGCCTTCTACATACACGACTTTGCTTGTAAGCGAACCTTGAATCTCTCATTTGAACCATTTATATTTGTCTTCATCTAAGATACCTATATATTGCCAAAAATCTTTCGTTTTTTAAGTGATGCAACAAATTGCCATGTTCTATGTCTGGCACACTAAGCTCTTTCTTCGTCCATGGTTTAAATTCAGTATGCATACACAAAAGACATCGCTGCTCATGATATATTTTGGACTTTTTAAATTTGGACTTCTTTAACTTCAGATTTTTGCAGTACACATTGTAGTCATTAAAATTCGACAAGGCGTTTGATTACTGAAGGATATCGCAACATATACAATATCAACTTCATTAGTTCGTCTTCATCCGTGCAAAAATCACCAGCCTCCTGTGTGTTTGCATCATTGGGAGTAACCAAAATTTCAGTAGTCATGCCACTTGCCGAACCAGTATCAAGAGTCTCTTCTAAAGACTGAAAAATAGGACCAATTTGTTGTTCCTTGAATATTACATTCGTTTTCTTTATTGTGTCATTCTTTGAGGATATGAAAACAAGAAAATAATCGTAATCCCCATAGCCAACCAAATAGACCATCATAGCTGTGTCGTGCAATTTACTTCTGCTGACATCTAGTATGTGTACAAATTTAGTTGACCACAGAATTCAAATCTCGTTGGTTGGTCCAAACCACTTCACTTAAGGAAATTTTCCTATGGTATTACTTGGTCCAATCCGGTTCAGAATGTAGATGCTGCTACTGTCCATAGAAACTTTGATAGGCCTATATCCTTCAGCATAGTGTGATGTTTTTATAGAATTTTATGATTCAAATCTGATATGTTAAAAAAACGGGGTGAAAAAAAGAGTGAAGTATACATGTGGCAATGAAATTGGAAATAAAAAATATGTAATAAATGCTGATATAGAAATTGATTTTCAATGAAAATATCAGTATTTCTTAAAACAGAAATCATTCAGGTCCATAATGATATAACATGACATTATAACAATCAATTTCAGTTAAATACAAGAAACAATAATTATAATTATCGAGGGGGAAAACTAATGAGAACAAACAGATTACTCTTTTGTTATTAAACACGATTACACTGCAATAACTGAATAATATGAATTACTAAAAGATAAAGAAAACTTTAAGATTCTTAATAAAAAAATTAAAACCTCATGATGCATTTTATTTTAATGTCATCAACTAAAAATCATATACTTCATATTATGTGTATTTCTTGTTTAATTTGGAAACCTTTATCTCAACACAACATCATTCGGTTCTACTACATTCATCAGCTAACTTTTATTAAAAAGTTTCTTGTCAGATATGCTGTCACAGTATAAAAATTACTGGAATAGATTTTTTTTTGTTTCTTATATTTTGTAAATGGGCACACATTAAGTAAATTCTTCAAAATGATCGTAGCATATCACCGAATTCGAAGCAGGTTTACAACCTTCTGTTCCAATATTAACAACGTAATTCAGGACTGTTGAAAGGAAAGTAATATTACATTTTACACGGGAATCATTTTTCAATTTCACATTAAAGTATCCAACATCACACTAGTATTTATCTTTTAACATATAATAAGAAGAAAGAAAATTATTAAAAAGTTGTAACTTCAAATGTAAACAAAAAATCCGCTTCATACGTGGCGGATAACATTAATGACAGACTCGTGTACTGAAGTTTTACGGATGAAGATTGAGATGCCATGCGCAAAAGTACATAACATGTGACTTTTACGTCACATCAATTGACCCCATTGAAACCTCAAAGTCTCAATATTAATAAAATTATTTACATAAGAAAAATTGTAATAATGTAATTAGTAAGCTTAAAAATTTTAACTTATTTAAAAGAAACTATATTCATAAAATTGAACATTCAATAACATTTAAATAATGTATATAAAAGAACGTACGTAATTTTTCAAAAACACTGACATAGCCATTTGTCAAAATGTATCCTTTGAACCAAAAAAATATGTTAAAGGAAAGAATAAAATATTATCAAACTAATTAAAAAGCAATATTAATTAATTATGCAAAATAATAATTCCATTGAAAATACTAATTAAAATTTAATATATGAAGTAAAATTACATTACTACAAAAATTTGGAGAAATTTATTCAAAATATTAATTTCTTTTTTAAAAATATCAAAAGATTTATATAATCATTTAGCTAGCGTAATATTTTCCTTCAGTGTTAATGTATCGGATCGACGTTATCGGCAGACTTCCCGACATGCGCAGAATGCTTAAACATTGGACAGAAATGGTTTGTTTAGTACATGACACTTGACTATGAATTGACGCCATTATTATTTAGTATGTATTGGGATATGTCTTGTGAGTTACTTGTACCTTTCATTTAAAATCAAATCCTTTAGCAAACAAATTTCCTGGTTTTAGTTTTTATCCCCAGTCTTGGTTAAAAACTTTACGAAGTTTTTGGGACATATCTTTAATTCATATTTTTTTTAAATTTTTATATTAGTGACTAATTTGAAATCACAAATAATATTTGGTATATTTGAAATCTATCTATCTATCTTCTATTTGTACAATAAAATATCACTTACAGTACAAAAAAAAAAAAAAAAAACGCCTAAATTTTTTTACCGAATTTTTTATAACTTCGCATTCTACTTATTCGAATACAATTTTTCTTTCTTCTAATTCGTTTTACAGGAAAATGTTCTGAAATGTTTGAACTATGATCTAGCACTTTTGCTTCACCTAAAAATGTGTTAAATTTTGGATTTCAGTTATAATTTTATCAACTAAATTGAAAGCTGAGAAATGAACAATTTTTTTGTTTGAAATAGTTTATTGCTAGAGTTAATTCTGAACAATATTGCAAACCATACTATTAAACATAAAATAAAGGGCATTTCTTGTATTACATCTAATAAACTTTTAACTTCGGATACCGCTATATTATCATTACTTTCATTAATAAATTCTTTTAGGGCATTACAGGTGTGTTCTATCTATTTCTACTCATCTTTAACCGAATCTGCTTTGGCTTCCCAACGAGTGTCACATAATGGTTTAAGAGTAATGTTTAAATGCTTTTGTAGAATTTCTCATCTTTTTGTAGATACAGGAAATAAGCAATATAAGCGTTGTAATATCCCAACATAATTTTTACAATATATGCTGCTGAAAGCGGCATTACAAATTAATAAATTAAAGAAGTGTGATAAGCAAGACACATAAATTGCATCTGGGTTTAGAGAAAGTATTCTAGACTGTAGACTTTTATATTTCTCTTTCATGTTGCTACCGTTGTCGTATGCTTGCGCACTACAGTTCATAATATCTTAATGAAGTTCGCTTAATCTTTCCAATAGAGTTTTTGCTAATCTTTTACCAGTCAGATCAGTTACTTTAATAAACCCTATAAATGACTCATTTATAGTTAACCTTTTCTTCTCAAAATTTAAGTATCTAAAAATGACTTATGCTTGTTCCTTATGGGAAATATAAGGAGTACAATCCATTTGAATACTATAGTGCCTGGCTGCTTTTGTATTGTGTTTAGTTTTGTTAAAGACTTTGTTTCCTAACACAGAAATAATTTATTCTTGTGACCAAACGTGCTAAATGATGCACAATTCAATTTTTAGAATTTATAATTTTGTTATATGATCCATTGGCACAGGATCGTATTTACTTAATAATTCGATTGAACTTCAAAAAATTTCCATCATTAGGTTTACCTATTATTTCGCGTGTTTCTTGGAGTTGAAGATCCTTAAAGCCAAAAATAGAATCAAGTCTACAATTCTTTGAAATAGTAATTTGAGTCGTGCCGTTTCCTTACTTGTATTAACTTGATTTGTTTTATCAGTAGTTGAACATAAATTTAATCGTTTTAATAATTATTTCCAAGCAATAAACGAATTAATATGACAATTAGAGCATTCATGATCATGGAATATATGTGACAGTTTTCTCCAGTTATTATAGACACATATATAAATCCTTTAGTTTTTTAATTTTCTCATCGTTTGGAAAACATTATGCAATCGAAATAAAATACGAAGTCTTACATCTTCGAATAAATTAGCCAGTTGCGAAGTTGAATTTTACCATTTGGCAGTTTTTTGAAGTAGTATGTAGTAGAAAGGGATATACCTTCAGCATTTTTAGCAAAAACTTCTTTATGTGGCAGAGGTCCGATTTTGACATTCTAAATTTATCATTTTTAATATTTGGCCAGGATCATTTATACTCTCTTGATCATATTTGTTATCGTCATTTTCGTCATTATTTTCTGATTCGGTCATATTTGTAAAAACTCGCGATTCTTAAACAAATTTCACCGTTTCAATATTTTTATTACCGGACTGTGTACTTTGGACGGATCTTCCTTCCCCCAGTTAAAATTTGAACTGTAATTTCAGAAGTTAAAGCAATTTCTTTGCTAGAAATCCTTTGTAGCCAAGAAAACTTGTGACTTCTTGAAGTTTAGGTTAATTTTTTTTCTTTTTTGTTATCTGATAATTTTCGTTTTTTACACCCAGTGGGATATTTCCTTCGAGAGGACATGGCTATATCTAAAAGTATTAAGCAGTTTGTAGAATGAATTATCAAATTAATCGTAAATCTACTTCCTTATATTAACAATATCTCGCGCATTTGCAGAAGACTATAACATATGCTATGAACTTCGCATATATCCAAATCTGCCAACTATTAAATTTAAACTTCTTTAATTCTTTTTCACTCCAATCATGGCTGGTGAAGCAGTAATGCAATGCTCATTGCTAGGAGTTGATTGTTTAATTTATCCTCATTTTAATTTTTGTTTGAGCAGCGTAACGTAAACAAACGTACATAGATGCATGCATAAAAAATAATATATTATATGCATGAAACAGTTTATAACTGATGATTTACAAGCCCATTTTAACTCAGCCTCAGTGCCCAGAAGTCATGCCTCTCTGTCTTTACATGTCTGAAGGGGATTTCTTTATTCATAGATCAACTACCCCCTCCCCTTTATAGGTATCACCGTGATCATTGCCTAATAAATAACGGTGTCAGTCGATGCTCAGACAGTCACATAGAATCAAACGTATATTTTCAGAACATGTAAAAGCTGTTGTTGTTCAGAACATTATTTTAATTCTTAATCACGGTGGGCCCCCCTCAGACTCGGGGCCCGGGTGCATAGCACCCGCTTCACCTTCTATACACTGGTGTTAGGATCTCCTCATCTTCGGACCATATTCTCTGTACGTATTCGTACAGATAATTTCTGTTCGAATTTTTCACATAACATTTTTGAAAGTTTTTTTTAAAATAACGAATATTCAATGGAGTCTTAGTAGTCGACTTCTCATAAATAAAATAAGTGGAGGTTGACTCTTTATCAAACGACCATACAATTGTTTTTTGCTGACTTTTATAGAGAAGGAGTGATTTGGAAATATTTTTACCACTTAGTTTCAAGTTGGAGTCAATCGCGCCTTTCTGAAGGGGAAAATAATAATAATAAAACTACGATTAGTCGAATTTTAGTTGCAACCTGTCTTTCTGTCATTATTGTCAACATTTTCACGCCGATTGAAAACCGTGCACAAAGAAGAAAATTTTACCAGATGGGTTGGCTGTAGGCTTAAACTGAAATTTGTCCATGAAACTGTAAACGATATTTGCCTTAAGACCTTCGGTAACCAGTGCAAATGACTGAAAGTAAACATACTATTATGACTTGGAGCTCTACTTTCATTTTGGAATTGGTTTAATTTTGCGCAAATCAAGACAGACAATTTTCGAGACTATTTACTTAATGTTGATAGAAACTAATCAGATAATTTACAGATGAAGTGAACTGACAATGATCAAATGATCCGTACATCAACGCGATGAAATAACTTGACGAAAAAATTCTTTCCTTTCAACAAACACTGCATATTTTTTTTAAAAAATCATAAACTGGATTACCAGATTCCAAGCTGGAATAAGATGCAATGAAACTTTGAAATTAAAATTAACAGGAATTTTAAAACTTATTAGGTGTGGCAACACATACGATTATCAACATCAAGCATTTTTTTAAAAAAATTTTTCCTCAAAATAGGGTTTTTGAAATGAAACTGTGACAGTAATGAATTTTGAGACTTTATAACTTTCTATTTTTAGATGCTAATTTGATTATTGTTTATATTGTTTTGTGGCCTAAAAACACACAAATTTCCCTAAAGCGCACAAATTTGGCTCCGAATTCGGTAAAACATACTTGTGATTTTGAATCTGAGTATTCGGATGCTCGTGTTGTGTTTTGCATGGATGACGCTTCGTTAGGTCTTAGTTCATACTTTTTCTAACAACTGGTCAGCGAGTGGGGTTTTTATCATAAAAATACAATTTAATTAGCTCATTACCTTTTTGTAATAAATATTATTCGCCTATGGAAGAGGAAGCTGCACCCGAAATTAAGATGGAAGATTTAGATATCGAAAATATGAAGGTTAGTGAAAATTTGAGAAGTAATGCTTTGTTTTTATTCCCTATTGACTTGATCATTAAACATATTTATGCTTATATTATGTGTAGATTTCTTATGTATGTTTCTAATTTTGAGAGGTATGAAATATTTAACTTCAAAAGTGGTTTTTTATAGACATAGTTCTGAGATATTCAAGATTTAATAATTTTAAAATGCTTATATATTTGGTTTGAGTTGAATCTTAATATCTTTCATCGTGTTAGCATTTGTTTGATTTTTGAATTTGGGAAGCCATTTGAATTAAAATTATGATTGTTCTCTAAATATAGTTGTGACTTAGAACAAAGTTGCTTCCTTCAAGGTGTAAATTGACAAATCGATTCAGAAGCTTAATGAAATTCCCGCCAAAAGTTTTAATATTTAGTTTCAAAATTGTGAGGCTTTTCTGTGAAAAATGTTTTGTTAAATGCTGTATTTCGCGTGCTTTTGAGAGAATGCAATTTTGTATTATTTTAGCTGTCTGATATTTTGATCTGTGCATGTGATTATGTATGAATCTTTCATTTTGATGGTCCTCATTTTCAATTAAAATTATTTTCTGTTATTAAAAACATTTTTTATTTCTAAGCATTTCTATTCATTTTTTCAAAAATCTAAATATAATTATTATTAATATATTGGTACATATAGCCGTCACCTGAATTCAAAATTATTTGCATTTTCTGTATTGATGACTATTTTAACAGAAAATCGTGCAAGAACTAACAATATTATTTTATTTCGGTAATATTGGATTATACAGCTTTCCGAAATTATCTTGATGCATTTACTTGAGATGCCTGTTTGAAATGAGTGATTAAGGTAGAAATAATTTTAGCTAAACCTATGAAAACTCAACAAACTTATTAATATAATAAGAAATTTTGCAAAATCAATTAACACATTTTTGACATTTCCTTAAAAAGACATGTCATGCACCCTATTCTCCTTCACTGTTATCAAGATGTGTGAAAATTGTTATTTTAACAGCAGTAACTTATGAGGGGAGGGCATGAGTTTGAAAATTGAGTTCAGAATAAGATTTAGTATAATGATAGTATACATATAGATTGTCCATTCATAAAAATCTGAAGCAAAATAGCTAGCTAATTTTGAGAAAAAGGCCCTGAAACTTTTAGCATAGTTTATAACATATACTAATAAAGTGTAACTGTTGCTAAGACTTGAGGAGTATAGTGAATAAAGCATCAACATTACTTTTACGAGACCCAAGTTTGATCCTTTGCTAGTATTTTTGACTTTTTATTATTTTTTTTCTAAATAAGTTTAAATTGATTTAACAATTTACAAACAGTTTATATTAATTGCCATTTTTTATGTAAAAATAAATCTTTGTTCTCCTAATTCTTGATTAAATTTTTAGCAGAAAAAATAGTATAAATATGAAAGCATTTTTTAAATATTGAAAATTACTTAAATTAGTAATTTTAAGGTAATTTCATTTATTATTATATTAATTCTTTTATGGGGAAAACAAATGTATTTTCTTTTAATACATAAATTATAACTTATTTTTTAAAAGAAAAATAATTTTGTTCATCCTTTCAGTTTTTTAATTATGTTAATTTAATTTTTAAATGTTAATATAATTTTAATTATGAAGTAAAGTAATTGTATCTTAAAATCAATGAAAGTTTTAATTTTTATTTTATTGATAAATTATTTGTTATAACTCAACAAAGCTGTGCTTAAATTATAGAACAGCTAGAATTAATAAAATGTTATCAGCAAACTTTCTCAATATTAATAATCAGAAAGAAAAAGTAGAAAGCTGAAAGTTATGGAATGCATAGTAGATAGTTAAAATTTTTAGAAACGTATGGTATTCTTTATACACTACCCAAATTCCTGAAGGGAAACTTTTTTTTCCCCCAAGGTAAATGAAATTTGTTATTTGATTCCTTAAAGATTTCTATTTTGAATAATCAATATATATTAATTCTGCAAGATGCTAAAATATATCTATCTTGTTTCAAATTTTTTTATGATAATTACTATTTTGTTTCTTGTATGTGAGAAAAAAAATTAATGACAATTTTTTAATGTCGGCAAATTTTATTAACATTTATCATCACTTGATTTATGTTTGCAATTATTTTTCTTACTTAAAATTCAAATTATGATTCAAGTATTAAGTGAATGAACCTTTACTTTTAAGAGATTTATTTTGAGCACATTTATTTTTGGTTTGATAAAAGAGTTATGTATTAAAACTGTTTATAATTTTTTTTAAAAGACATTTATATCTTAATTTTTTAAAATTTTTTCAATGCTTTATTAGTAAATAAGGTATGCTAAAAATTTGAGGGCCTTTTTCTTGAAATTGACTGGGTATTGTGCTTCAATATTCATCCTATAACTACAACTTAATTTTAAAGTTCAATAATTCTGTTGTAAGATCTTGATGAGATAAAAATAACAAGGGGAATTGTTTTGTTGCATTTGATTCCTTTATATCATAATTGTTTAAAAATTATTCATCCTTTCTATATATTAAAAACCATTCTTCTATAAGTATAGCATTTTTAGATTAATGCATATTATGTTAGGACTTATGCCTTTTTGATGCCTTTTTTTTTCCGTTTCCCTAATTTTCTTTATTAACATAATATTATAAATATTGTCATTAACTCTAGATTATGCTAATTAATTAGAAGTCAAAACTGTAGTTTGTCATTAAAAAAATACTGAATTTTTATCTAAATAAGCCCCTAACATGTGTCTATTGTATCTATTTTTTTAAATTTGTATGTATTCAGTAATCATAATAATTATAATAAAGTAAAAAAACACACCAGGCTTAAAAACTTTAAAGACATTATATGTGAATTGTACTATTTATTTTAAAGTTGTATTGCACTGTTGTGTTCTGAGTAAATAGTTATTTATTTTCTTGAAATTATAGTTATTTCAAAAAAATAAAATTAGTATTTACTAAAACAGTTAAAATTATATCTTTGCTGGAATTTTTAGTTCCAAGATTTTAATTTTCTCTTAATGTATACAGTTTATTTCTCAATTTGAATTTTGAAGTAAATATTTCTGTTGCGGTTCCTGTCAGTTTTGTATACCTATCATGGTGTTAATACTCTACAAATGTGTATTCTTCATTTTTTATATTGTTAGTAATTTGCTTTTTAAAAGCATTTATCTTATACAATTAGGTGACCGAGTTGAAGAAGAAACTAAAGGACAATGGGCTTCCTACTACTGGCAACAAATCAGAGTTAGTAGAGCGTCTGCAAGGATCCATACTTGCTGCAAAAAGTTTGTTTAATTTTGATTCATTTTATTTTTGAATTATCTTTTCAGATATTATTATTTTCATTAGATATTATCAGATATTATTATTTTCATTAGATATTATCAGATATTATTATT